>CAXARG010000004.1:0-58473 GCA_963971235.1 Cryptus armator
ATGCCGTGCCATGCCGGTGCCATGCCGTGCCATGCCGGTGCCATGCCGTGCCATGCCGGTGCCATGCCGGTGCCATGCCGTGCCATGCCCGTGCCATGCCGTGCCATGCCGTGCCATGCCGGTGCCATGCCGTGCCATGCCGGTCCCATGCCGTGCCATGCCGGTGCCATGCCGTGCCATGCCGGTGCCATGCCGTGCCATGCCGTACCATGCCGGTGCCATGCCGTGCCATGCCGGTGCCATGCCGTGCCATGCCGGTGCCATGCCGTGCCATGCCGGTGCCATGCCGTGCCATGCCGTGCCATGCCGGTGCCATGCCATTCCATGTCATTCCATGTCATTCCATGCCATTCCATGCCATTCCATGCCATTCCATGCCATTCCATGCCATTCCATGCCATTCCATGCCATTCCATGCCATTCCATGCCATTCCATGCCATTCCATGCCATTCCATGCCATTCCATGCCATTCCATGCCATTCCATGCCATTCCATGCCATTCCATGCCATTCCATGCCATTCCATGCCATTCCATGCCGTGCCATGCCGTGCCATGCCATTCCATGCCATTCCATGCCGTGCCATGCCGTGCCATGCCGTGCCATGCCGGTGCCATGCCGTGCCATGCCGGTGCCATGCCGTGCCATGCCGTGCCATGCCGTGCCATGTCGGTGCCATGCCGGTGCCATGCCGGTGCCATGCCGTGCCATGCCGGTGCCATGCCGTGCCATGCCGGTGCCATGCCGTGCCATGCCGGTGCCATGCCGGTGCCATGCCGTGCCATGCCGGTGCCATGCCGTGCCATGCCGGTGCCATGCCGGTGCCATGCCGTGCCATGCCGGTGCCATGCCGTGCCATGCCGGTGCCATGCCGTGCCATGCCGTACCATGCCGGTGCCATGCCGTGCCATGCCGGTGCCATGCCGTGCCATGCCGGTGCCATGCCGTGCCATGCCGGTGCCATGCCGTGCCATGCCGTGCCATGCCGGTGCCATGCCGGTGCCATGCCATTCCATGTCATTCCATGCCATTCCATGCCATTCCATGCCATTCCATGCCATTCCATGCCATTCCATGCCATTCCATGCCATTCCATGCCATTCCATGCCATTCCATGCCATTCCATGCCATTCCATGCCATTCCATGCCATTCCATGCCATTCCATGCCATTCCATGCCATTCCATGCCATTCCATGCCATTCCATGCCATTCCATGCCATTCCATGCCATTCCATGCCATTCCATGCCATTCCATGCCATTCCATGCCATTCCATGCCATTCCATGCCATTCCATGCCATTCCATGCCATTCCATGCCATTCCATGCCATTCCATGCCATTCAATGCCGTGCCATGCCGGTGCCATGCCGTGCCATGCCGGTGCCATGCCGTGCCATGCCGTGCCATGCCGTGCCATGCCGGTGCCATGCCGTGCCATGCCGGTGCCATGCCGTGCCATGCCGGTGCCATGCCGGTGCCATGCCGTGCCATGCCGGTGCCATGCCGTGCCATGCCGGTGCCATGCCGTGCCATGCCGGTGCCATGCCGTGCCATGCCGGTGCCATGCCGTGCCATGCCGGTGCCATGCCGTGCCATGCCGGTGCCATGCCGTGCCACGCCGTGCCATGCCGGTGCCATGCCGTGCCATGCCGGTGCCATGCCGTGCCATGCCGGTGCCATGCCGGTGCCATGCCGTGCCATGCCGGTGCCATGCCGTGCCATGCCGGTGCCATGCCGTGCCATGCCGTGCCATGCCGGTGCCATGCCGGTGCCATGCCGTGCCATGCCGTACCATGCCGGTGCCATGCCGTGCCATGCCGGTGCCATGCCGTGCCATGCCGGTGCCATGCCGTGCCATGCCGGTGCCATGCCGTGCCATGCCGTGCCATGCCGGTGCCATGCCGGTGCCATGCCGGTGCCATGCCGGTGCCATGCCGGTGCCATGCCGGTGCCATGCCATTCCATGTCATTCCATGCCATTCCATGCCATTCCATGCCATTCCATGCCATTCCATGCCATTCCATGCCATTCCATGCCATTCCATGCCATTCCATGCCATTCCATGCCATTCCATGCCATTCCATGCCATTCCATGCCATTCCATGCCATTCCATGCCATTCCATGCCATTCCATGCCATTCCATGCCATTCCATGCCATTCCATGCCATTCCATGCCATTCCATGCTATTCCATGCCATTCCATGCCATTCCATGCCATTCCATGCCATTCCATGCCATTCCATGCCATTCCATGCCATTCCATGCCATTCCATGCCATTCCATGCCATTCCATGCCATTCCATGCCATTCCATGCCATTCCATGCCATTCCATGCCATTCCATGCCATTCCATGCCATTCCATGCCATTCCATGCCATTCCATGCCATTCCATGCCATTCCATGCCATTCCATGCCATTCCATGCCATTCCATGCCATTCCATGCCATTCCATGCCATTCCATGCCATTCCATGCCATTCCATGCCATTCCATGCCATTCCATGCCATTCCATGCCATTCCATGCCATTCCATGCCATTCCATGCCATTCCATGCCATTCCATGCCATTCCATGCCATTCCATGCCATTCCATGCCATTCCATGCCATTCCATGCCATTCCATGCCATTCCATGCCATTCCATGCCATTCCATGCCATTCCATGCCATTCCATGCCATTCCATGCCATTCCATGCCATTCCATGCCATTCCATGCCATTCCATGCCATTCCATGCCATTCCATGCCATTCCATGCCATTCCATGCCATTCCATGCCATTCCATGCCATTCCATGCCATTCCATGCCATTCCATGCCATTCCATGCCATTCCATGCCATTCCATGCCATTCCATGCCATTCCATGCCATTCCATGCCATTCCATGCCATTCCATGCCATTCCATGCCGTGCCATGCCGTGCCATGCCGTGCCATGCCGGTGCCATGCCGTGCCATGCCGGTGCCATGCCGGTGCCATGCCGTGCCATGCCGGTGCCATGCCGTGCCATGCCGTGCCATGCCGTGCCATGTCGGTGCCATGCCGGTGCCATGCCGGTGCCATGCCGGTGCCATGCCGTGCCATGCCGGTGCCATGCCGTGCCATGCCGGTGCCATGCCGTGCCATGCCGGTGCCATGCCGTGCCATGCCGGTGCCATGCCGGTGCCATGCCGTGCCATGCCGGTGCCATGCCGTGCCATGCCGGTGCCATGCCGGTGCCATGCCGTGCCATGCCGGTGCCATGCCGTGCCATGCCGGTGCCATGCCGTGCCATGCCGTACCATGCCGGTGCCATGCCGTGCCATGCCGGTGCCATGCCGTGCCATGCCGGTGCCATGCCGTGCCATGCCGGTGCCATGCCGTGCCATGCCGTGCCATGCCGGTGCCATGCCGGTGCCATGCCGGTGCCATGCCGGTGCCATGCCGGTGCCATGCCATTCCATGCCATTCCATGCCATTCCATGCCATTCCATGCCATTCCATGCCATTCCATGCCATTCCATGCCATTCCATGCCATTCCATGCCATTCCATGCCATTCCATGCCATTCCATGCCATTCCATGCCATTCCATGCCATTCCATGCCATTCCATGCCATTCCATGCCATTCCATGCCATTCCATGCCATTCCATGCCATTCCATGCCATTCCATGCCATTCCATGCCATTCCATGCCATTCCATGCCATTCCATGCCATTCCATGCCATTCCATGCCATTCCATGCCATTCCATGCCATTCAATGCCGTGCCATGCCGGTGCCATGCCGTGCCATGCCGGTGCCATGCCGTGCCATGCCGTGCCATGCCGTGCCATGCCGGTGCCATGCCGTGCCATGCCGGTGCCATGCCGTGCCATGCCGGTGCCATGCCGTGCCATGCCGGTGCCATGCCGGTGCCATGCCGTGCCATGCCGGTGCCATGCCGTGCCATGCCGGTGCCATGCCGTGCCATGCCGGTGCCATGCCGTGCCATGCCGGTGCCATGCCGTGCCATGCCGGTGCCATGCCGTGCCATGCCGGTGCCATGCCGTGCCATGCCGGTGCCATGCCGTGCCATGCCGGTGCCATGCCGTGCCATGCCGGTGCCATGCCGTGCCATGCCGGTGCCATGCCGGTGCCATGCCGTGCCATGCCGGTGCCATGCCGTGCCATGCCGGTGCCATGCCGGTGCCATGCCGTGCCATGCCGTACCATGCCGGTGCCATGCCGTGCCATGCCGGTGCCATGCCGTGCCATGCCGGTGCCATGCCGTGCCATGCCGGTGCCATGCCGTGCCATGCCGTGCCATGCCGGTGCCATGCCGGTGCCATGCCGGTGCCATGCCGGTGCCATGCCGGTGCCATGCCGGTGCCATGCCATTCCATGCCATTCCATGCCATTCCATGCCATTCCATGCCATTCCATGCCATTCCATGCCATTCCATGCCATTCCATGCCATTCCATGCCATTCCATGCCATTCCATGCCATTCCATGCCATTCCATGCCATTCCATGCCATTCCATGCCATTCCATGCCATTCCATGCCATTCCATGCCATTCCATGCCATTCCATGCCATTCCATGCCATTCCATGCCATTCCATGCCATTCCATGCCATTCCATGCCATTCCATGCCATTCCATGCCATTCCATGCCATTCCATGCCATTCCATGCCATTCCATGCCATTCCATGCCATTCCATGCCATTCCATGCCATTCCATGCCATTCCATGCCATTCCATGCCATTCCATGCCATTCCATGCCATTCCATGCCATTCCATGCCATTCCATGCCATTCCATGCCATTCCATGCCATTCCATGCCATTCCATGCCATTCCATGCCATTCCATGCCATTCCATGCCATTCCATGCCATTCCATGCCATTCCATGCCATTCCATGCCATTCCATGCCATTCCATGCCATTCCATGCCATTCCATGCCATTCCATGCCATTCCATGCCATTCCATGCCATTCCATGCCATTCCATGCCATTCCATGCCATTCCATGCCATTCCATGCCATTCCATGCCATTCCATGCCATTCCATGCCATTCCATGCCATTCCATGCCATTCCATGCCATTCCATGCCATTCCATGCCATTCCATGCCATTCCATGCCATTCCATGCCATTCCATGCCATTCCATGCCATTCCATGCCATTCCATGCCATTCCATGCCATTCCATGCCATTCCATGCCATTCCATGCCATTCCATGCCATTCCATGCCATTCCATGCCATTCCATGCCATTCCATGCCATTCCATGCCATTCCATGCCATTCCATGCCATTCCATGCCATTCCATGCCATTCCATGCCATTCCATGCCATTCCATGCCATTCCATGCCATTCCATGCCATTCCATGCCATTCCATGCCATTCCATGCCATTCCATGCCATTCCATGCCATTCCATGCCGTGCCATGCCGTGCCATGCCGTGCCATGCCGGTGCCATGCCGTGCCATGCCGGTGCCATGCCGTGCCATGCCGTGCCATGCCGTGCCATGCCGTGCCATGTCGGTGCCATGCCGGTGCCATGCCGGTGCCATGCCGTGCCATGCCGGTGCCATGCCGGTGCCATGCCGTGCCATGCCGGTGCCATGCCGTGCCATGTCATTCCATGCCATTCCATGCCATTCCATGCCATTCCATGCCATTCCATGCCATTCCATGCCATTCCATGCCATTCCATGCCATTCCATGCCATTCCATGCCATTCCATGCCATTCCATGCCATTCCATGCCATTCCATGCCATTCCATGCCATTCCATGCCATTCCATGCCATTCCATGCCATTCCATGCCATTCCATGCCATTCCATGCCATTCCATGCCATTCCATGCTATTCCATGCCATTCCATGCTATTCCATGCCATTCCATGCCATTCCATGCCATTCCATGCCATTCCATGCCATTCCATGCCATTCCATGCCATTCCATGCCATTCCATGCCATTCCATGCCATTCCATGCCATTCCATGCCATTCCATGCCATTCCATGCCATTCCATGCCATTCCATGCCATTCCATGCCATTCCATGCCATTCCATGCCATTCCATGCCATTCCATGCCATTCCATGCCATTCCATGCCATTCCATGCCATTCCATGCCGTGCCATGCCGGTGCCATGCCGTGCCATGCCGGTGCCATGCCGTGCCATGCCGGTGCCATGCCGTGCCATGCCGGTGCCATGCCGGTGCCATGCCGTGCCATGCCCGTGCCATGCCGTGCCATGCCGTGCCATGCCGTGCCATGCCGGTGCCATGCCGTGCCATGCCGGTCCCATGCCGTGCCATGCCGGTGCCATGCCGTGCCATGCCGTACCATGCCGGTGCCATGCCGTGCCATGCCGGTGCCATGCCGTGCCATGCCGGTGCCATGCCGTGCCATGCCGGTGCCATGCCGTGCCATGCCGTGCCATGCCGGTGCCATGCCATTCCATGTCATTCCATGTCATTCCATGCCATTCCATGCCATTCCATGCCATTCCATGCCATTCCATGCCATTCCATGCCATTCCATGCCATTCCATGCCATTCCATGCCATTCCATGCCATTCCATGCCATTCCATGCCATTCCATGCCATTCCATGCCATTCCATGCCATTCCATGCCATTCCATGCCATTCCATGCCATTCCATGCCATTCCATGCCATTCCATGCCATTCCATGCCATTCCATGCCATTCCATGCCATTCCATGCCATTCCATGCCATTCCATGCCATTCCATGCCATTCCATGCCATTCCATGCCATTCCATGCCATTCCATGCCATTCCATGCCATTCCATGCCATTCCATGCCATTCCATGCCGTGCCATGCCGTGCCATGCCGTGCCATGCCGGTGCCATGCCGTGCCATGCCCGTGCCATGCCGTGCCATGCCGTGCCATGCCGTGCCATGTCGGTGCCATGCCGGTGCCATGCCGGTGCCATGCCGTGCCATGCCGGTGCCATGCCGTGCCATGCCGGTGCCATGCCGTGCCATGCCGGTGCCATGCCGGTGCCATGCCGTGCCATGCCGGTGCCATGCCGTGCCATGCCGGTGCCATGCCGGTGCCATGCCGTGCCATGCCGGTGCCATGCCGGTGCCATGCCGGTGCCATGCCGTGCCATGCCGGTGCCATGCCGTGCCATGCCGGTGCCATGCCGTGCCATGCCGTACCATGCCGGTGCCATGCCGTGCCATGCCGGTGCCATGCCGTGCCATGCCGGTGCCATGCCGTGCCATGCCGGTGCCATGCCGTGCCATGCCGTGCCATGCCGGTGCCATGCCGGTGCCATGCCATTCCATGTCATTCCATGCCATTCCATGCCATTCCATGCCATTCCATGCCATTCCATGCCATTCCATGCCATTCCATGCCATTCCATGCCATTCCATGCCATTCCATGCCATTCCATGCCATTCCATGCCATTCCATGCCATTCCATGCCATTCCATGCCATTCCATGCCATTCCATGCCATTCCATGCCATTCCATGCCATTCCATGCCATTCCATGCCATTCCATGCCATTCCATGCCATTCCATGCCATTCCATGCCATTCCATGCCATTCCATGCCATTCCATGCCATTCCATGCCGTGCCATGCCGTGCCATGCCGTGCCATGCCGGTGCCATGCCGTGCCATGCCCGTGCCATGCCGTGCCATGCCGTGCCATGCCGTGCCATGTCGGTGCCATGCCGGTGCCATGCCGGTGCCATGCCGTGCCATGCCGGTGCCATGCCGTGCCATGCCGGTGCCATGCCGTGCCATGCCGGTGCCATGCCGGTGCCATGCCGTGCCATGCCGGTGCCATGCCGTGCCATGCCGGTGCCATGCCGGTGCCATGCCGTGCCATGCCGGTGCCATGCCGTGCCATGCCGGTGCCATGCCGTGCCATGCCGTACCATGCCGGTGCCATGCCGTGCCATGCCGGTGCCATGCCGTGCCATGCCGGTGCCATGCCGTGCCATGCCGGTGCCATGCCGTGCCATGCCGTGCCATGCCGGTGCCATGCCGGTGCCATGCCATTCCATGTCATTCCATGCCATTCCATGCCATTCCATGCCATTCCATGCCATTCCATGCCATTCCATGCCATTCCATGCCATTCCATGCCATTCCATGCCATTCCATGCCATTCCATGCCATTCCATGCCATTCCATGCCATTCCATGCCATTCCATGCCATTCCATGCCATTCCATGCCATTCCATGCCATTCCATGCCATTCCATGCCATTCCATGCCATTCCATGCCATTCCATGCCATTCCATGCCATTCCATGCCATTCCATGCCATTCCATGCCATTCCATGCCATTCCATGCCATTCCATGCCATTCCATGCCATTCCATGCCATTCCATGCCATTCAATGCCGTGCCATGCCGGTGCCATGCCGTGCCATGCCGGTGCCATGTCGTGCCATGCCGTGCCATGCCGTGCCATGCCGGTGCCATGCCGTGCCATGCCGGTGCCATGCCGTGCCATGCCGGTGCCATGCCGTGCCATGCCGGTGCCATGCCGGTGCCATGCCGTGCCATGCCGGTGCCATGCCGTGCCATGCCGGTGCCATGCCGTGCCATGCCGGTGCCATGCCGTGCCATGCCGGTGCCATGCCGTGCCATGCCGGTGCCATGCCGTGCCATGCCGGTGCCATGCCGTGCCATGCCGGTGCCATGCCGTGCCATGCCGGTGCCATGCCGTGCCACGCCGTGCCATGCCGGTGCCATGCCGTGCCATGCCGGTGCCATGCCGTGCCATGCCGGTGCCATGCCGGTGCCATGCCGTGCCATGCCGGTGCCATGCCGTGCCATGCCGTGCCATGCCGGTGCCATGCCGGTGCCATGCCGTGCCATGCCGTACCATGCCGGTGCCATGCCGTGCCATGCCGGTGCCATGCCGTGCCATGCCGGTGCCATGCCGTGCCATGCCGGTGCCATGCCGTGCCATGCCGTGCCATGCCGGTGCCATGCCGGTGCCATGCCGGTGCCATGCCGGTGCCATGCCGGTGCCATGCCATTCCATGTCATTCCATGCCATTCCATGCCATTCCATGCCATTCCATGCCATTCCATGCCATTCCATGCCATTCCATGCCATTCCATGCCATTCCATGCCATTCCATGCCATTCCATGCCATTCCATGCCATTCCATGCCATTCCATGCCATTCCATGCCATTCCATGCTATTCCATGCCATTCCATGCCATTCCATGCCATTCCATGCCATTCCATGCCATTCCATGCCATTCCATGCCATTCCATGCCATTCCATGCCATTCCATGCCATTCCATGCCATTCCATGCCATTCCATGCCATTCCATGCCATTCCATGCCATTCCATGCCATTCCATGCCATTCCATGCCATTCCATGCCATTCCATGCCATTCCATGCCATTCCATGCCATTCCATGCCATTCCATGCCATTCCATGCCATTCCATGCCATTCCATGCCATTCCATGCCATTCCATGCCATTCCATGCCATTCCATGCCATTCCATGCCATTCCATGCCATTCCATGCCATTCCATGCCATTCCATGCCATTCCATGCCATTCCATGCCATTCCATGCCATTCCATGCCATTCCATGCCATTCCATGCCATTCCATGCCATTCCATGCCATTCCATGCCATTCCATGCCATTCCATGCCATTCCATGCCATTCCATGCCATTCCATGCCATTCCATGCCATTCCATGCCATTCCATGCCATTCCATGCCATTCCATGCCATTCCATGCCATTCCATGCCATTCCATGCCATTCCATGCCATTCCATGCCATTCCATGCCATTCCATGCCATTCCATGCCATTCCATGCCATTCCATGCCATTCCATGCCATTCCATGCCATTCCATGCCATTCCATGCCATTCCATGCCATTCCATGCCATTCCATGCCATTCCATGCCATTCCATGCCATTCCATGCCATTCCATGCCATTCCATGCCATTCCATGCCATTCCATGCCATTCCATGCCATTCCATGCCATTCCATGCCATTCCATGCCATTCCATGCCATTCCATGCCATTCCATGCCATTCCATGCCATTCCATGCCATTCCATGCCATTCCATGCCATTCCATGCCGTGCCATGCCGTGCCATGCCGTGCCATGCCGGTGCCATGCCGTGCCATGCCGGTGCCATGCCGTGCCATGCCGGTGCCATGCCGTGCCATGCCGTGCCATGCCGTGCCATGTCGGTGCCATGCCGGTGCCATGCCGGTGCCATGCCGTGCCATGCCGGTGCCATGCCGTGCCATGCCGGTGCCATGCCGTGCCATGCCGGTGCCATGCCGGTGCCATGCCGTGCCATGCCGGTGCCATGCCGTGCCATGCCGGTGCCATGCCGGTGCCATGCCGTGCCATGCCGGTGCCATGCCGTGCCATGCCGGTGCCATGCCGTGCCATGCCGTACCGTGCCGGTGCCATGCCGTGCCATGCCGGTGCCATGCCGTGCCATGCCGGTGCCATGCCGTGCCATGCCGGTGCCATGCCGTGCCATGCCGTGCCATGCCGGTGCCATGCCGGTGCCATGCCGGTGCCATGCCAGGTTGCCATGCCAGTGCCATGCCATTCCATGCCATTCCATGCCATTCCATGCCATTCCATGCCATTCCATGCCATTCCATGCCATTCCATGCCATTCCATGCCATTCCATGCCATTCCATGCCATTCCATGCCATTCCATGCCATTCCATGCCATTCCATGCCATTCCATGCCATTCCATGCCATTCCATGCCATTCCATGCCATTCCATGCCATTCCATGCCATTCCATGCCATTCCATGCCATTCCATGCCATTCCATGCCATTCCATGCCATTCCATGCCATTCCATGCCATTCCATGCCATTCCATGCCGTGCCATGCCGGTGCCATGCCGTGCCATGCCGGTGCCATGCCGTGCCATGCCGGTGCCATGCCGTGCCATGCCGTGCCATGCCGGTGCCATGCCGTGCCATGCCGGTGCCATGCCGTGCCATGCCGGTGCCATGCCGTGCCATGCCGGTGCCATGCCGGTGCCATGCCGTGCCATGCCGGTGCCATGCCGTGCCATGCCGGTGCCATGCCGTGCCATGCCGGTGCCATGCCGTGCCATGCCGGTGCCATGCCGTGCCATGCCGGTGCCATGCCGTGCCATGCCGGTGCCATGCCGTGCCACGCCGTGCCATGCCGGTGCCATGCCGTGCCATGCCGGTGCCATGCCGTGCCATGCCGGTGCCATGCCGGTGCCATGCCGTGCCATGCCGGTGCCATGCCGTGCCATGCCGGTGCCATGCCGTGCCATGCCGGTGCCATGCCGTGCCATGCCGGTGCCATGCCGGTGCCATGCCGTGCCATGCCGTATGCCGTACCATGCCGGTGCCATGCCGTGCCATGCCGGTGCCATGCCGTGCCATGCCGGTGCCATGCCGTGCCATGCCGGTGCCATGCCGTGCCATGCCGTGCCATGCCGGTGCCATGCCGGTGCCATGCCGGTGCCATGCCGGTGCCATGCCGGTGCCATGCCGGTGCCATGCCGGTGCCATGCCGGTGCCATGCCGGTGCCATGCCATTCCATGTCATTCCATGCCATTCCATGCCATTCCATGCCATTCCATGCCATTCCATGCCATTCCATGCCATTCCATGCCATTCCATGCCATTCCATGCCATTCCATGCCATTCCATGCCATTCCATGCCATTCCATGCCATTCCATGCCATTCCATGCCATTCCATGCCATTCCATGCCATTCCATGCCATTCCATGCCATTCCATGCCATTCCATGCCATTCCATGCCATTCCATGCCATTCCATGCCATTCCATGCCATTCCATGCCATTCCATGCCATTCCATGCCATTCCATGCCATTCCATGCCATTCCATGCCATTCCATGCCATTCCATGCCATTCCATGCCATTCCATGCCATTCCATGCCATTCCATGCCATTCCATGCCATTCCATGCCATTCCATGCCATTCCATGCCATTCCATGCCATTCCATGCCATTCCATGCCATTCCATGCCATTCCATGCCATTCCATGCCATTCCATGCCATTCCATGCCATTCCATGCCATTCCATGCCATTCCATGCCATTCCATGCCATTCCATGCCATTCCATGCCATTCCATGCCATTCCATGCCATTCCATGCCATTCCATGCCATTCCATGCCATTCCATGCCATTCCATGCCATTCCATGCCATTCCATGCCATTCCATGCCATTCCATGCCATTCCATGCCATTCCATGCCATTCCATGCCATTCCATGCCATTCCATGCCATTCCATGCCATTCCATGCCATTCCATGCCATTCCATGCCATTCCATGCCATTCCATGCCATTCCATGCCGTGCCATGCCGTGCCATGCCGTGCCATGCCGGTGCCATGCCGTGCCATGCCGGTGCCATGCCGTGCCATGCCGTGCCATGCCGTGCCATGCCGTGCCATGTCGGTGCCATGCCGGTGCCATGCCGGTGCCATGCCGTGCCATGCCGGTGCCATGCCGGTGCCATGCCGTGCCATGCCGGTGCCATGCCGTGCCATGTCATTCCATGCCATTCCATGCCATTCCATGCCATTCCATGCCATTCCATGCCATTCCAAGCCATTCCATGCCATTCCATGCCATTCCATGCCATTCCATGCCATTCCATGCCATTCCATGCCATTCCATGCCATTCCATGCTATTCCATGCCATTCCATGCCATTCCATGCCATTCCATGCCATTCCATGCCATTCCATGCCATTCCATGCCATTCCATGCCATTCCATGCCATTCCATGCCATTCCATGCCATTCCATGCCATTCCATGTCATTCCATGCCATTCCATGCCATTCCATGCCATTCCATGCCATTCCATGCCATTCCATGCCATTCCATGCCATTCCATGCCATTCCATGCCATTCCATGCCATTCCATGCCATTCCATGCCATTCCATGCCATTCCATGCCATTCCATGCCATTCCATGCCATTCCATGCCATTCCATGCCATTCCATGCCATTCCATGCCATTCCATGCCATTCCATGCCATTCCATGCCATTCAATGCCGTGCCATGCCGTGCCATGCCGTGCCATGCGGTGCCATGCCATTCCATGCCATTCCATGCCATTCCATGCCATTCCATGCCATTCCATGCCATTCCATGCCATTCCATGCCATTCCATGCCATTCCATGCCATTCCATGCCGTGCCATGCCGGTGCCATGCCGTGCCATGCCGGTGCCATGCCGTGCCATGCCGGTGCCATGCCGTGCCATGCCGGTGCCATGCCGTGCCATGCCGGTGCCATGCCGGTGCCATGCCGTGCCATGCCCGTGCCATGCCGTGCCATGCCGGTGCCATGCCGTGCCATGCCGGTGCCATGCCGTGCCATGCCGGTGCCATGCCGTGCCATGCCGGTGCCATGCCGGTGCCATGCCGTGCCATGCCGGTGCCATGCCGTGCCATGCCGGTGCCATGCCGTGCCATGCCGGTGCCATGCCGTGCCATGCCGGTGCCATGCCGGTGCCATGCCATTCCATGCCATTCCATGCCATTCCATGCCATTCCATGCCATTCCATGCCATTCCATGCCATTCCATGCCATTCCATGCCATTCCATGCCATTCCATGCCATTCCATGCCATTCCATGCCATTCCATGCCATTCCATGCCATTCCATGCCATTCCATGCCATTCCATGCCATTCCATGCCGTGCCATGCCGTGCCATGCCGGTGCCATGCCGTGCCATGCCGGTGCCATGCCGTGCCATGCCGGTGCCATGCCGTGCCATGCCGTACCATGCCGGTGCCATGCCGTGCCATGCCGGTGCCATGCCGTGCCATGCCGGTGCCATGCCGTGCCATGCCGGTGCCATGCCGTGCCATGCCGTGCCATGCCGGTGCCATGCCGGTGCCATGCCATTCCATGTCATTCCATGCCATTCCATGCCATTCCATGCCATTCCATGCCATTCCATGCCATTCCATGCCATTCCATGCCATTCCATGCCATTCCATGCCATTCCATGCCATTCCATGCCATTCCATGCCATTCCATGCCATTCCATGCCATTCCATGCCATTCCATGCCATTCCATGCCATTCCATGCCATTCCATGCCATTCCATGCCATTCCATGCCATTCCATGCCATTCCATGCCATTCCATGCCATTCCATGCCATTCCATGCCATTCCATGCCATTCCATGCCATTCCATGCCATTCCATGCCATTCCATGCCATTCCATGCCATTCCATGCCATTCCATGCCATTCCATGCCATTCCATGCCATTCCATGCCATTCCATGCCATTCCATGCCATTCCATGCCATTCCATGCCATTCCATGCCATTCCATGCCATTCCATGCCATTCCATGCCATTCCATGCCATTCCATGCCGTGCCATGCCGTGCCATGCCGTGCCATGCCGGTGCCATGCCGTGCCATGCCGGTGCCATGCCGTGCCATGCCGTGCCATGCCGTGCCATGTCGGTGCCATGCCGTGCCATGCCGGTGCCATGCCGTGCCATGCCGTGCCATGCCGTGCCATGTCGGTGCCATGCCGGTGCCATGCCGTGCCATGCCGGTGCCATGCCGTGCCATGCCGTACCATGCCGGTGCCATGCCGTGCCATGCCGGTGCCATGCCGTGCCATGCCGGTGCCATGCCGTGCCATGCCGGTGCCATGCCGTGCCATGCCGTGCCATGCCGGTGCCATGCCGGTGCCATGCCATTCCATGTCATTCCATGCCATTCCATGCCATTCCATGCCATTCCATGCCATTCCATGCCATTCCATGCCATTCCATGCCATTCCATGCCATTCCATGCCATTCCATGCCATTCCATGCCATTCCATGCCATTCCATGCCATTCCATGCCATTCCATGCCATTCCATGCCATTCCATGCCATTCCATGCCATTCCATGCCATTCCATGCCATTCCATGCCATTCCATGCCATTCCATGCCATTCCATGCCATTCCATGCCATTCCATGCCATTCCATGCCATTCCATGCCATTCCATGCCATTCCATGCCATTCCATGCCATTCCATGCCATTCCATGCCATTCCATGCCATTCCATGCCATTCCATGCCATTCCATGCCATTCCATGCCATTCCATGCCATTCCATGCCATTCCATGCCATTCCATGCCATTCCATGCCATTCCATGCCATTCCATGCCATTCCATGCCATTCCATGCCGTGCCATGCCGTGCCATGCCGTGCCATGCCGGTGCCATGCCGTGCCATGCCGGTGCCATGCCGTGCCATGCCGTGCCATGCCGTGCCATGTCGGTGCCATGCCGTGCCATGCCGGTGCCATGCCGTGCCATGCCGTGCCATGCCGTGCCATGTCGGTGCCATGCCGGTGCCATGCCGGTGCCATGCCGTGCCATGCCGGTGCCATGCCGTGCCATGCCGGTGCCATGCCGTGCCATGCCGGTGCCATGCCGTGCCATGCCGGTGCCATGCCGGTGCCATGCCGTGCCATGCCGGTGCCATGCCGTGCCATGCCGGTGCCATGCCGGTGCCATGCCGTGCCGTGCCGGTGCCATGCCGTGCCATGCCGGTGCCATGCCGTGCCATGCCGTACCATGCCGGTGCCATGCCGTGCCATGCCGGTGCCATGCCGTGCCATGCCGGTGCCATGCCGTGCCATGCCGGTGCCATGCCGTGCCATGCCGTGCCATGCCGGTGCCATGCCGGTGCCATGCCGGTGCCATGCCGGTGCCATGCCGGTGCCATGCCATTCCATGCCATTCCATGCCATTCCATGCCATTCCATGCCATTCCATGCCATTCCATGCCATTCCATGCCATTCCATGCCATTCCATGCCATTCCATGCCATTCCATGCCATTCCATGCCATTCCATGCCATTCCATGCCATTCCATGCCATTCCATGCCATTCCATGCCATTCCATGCCATTCAATGCCGTGCCATGCCGGTGCCATGCCGTGCCATGCCGGTGCCATGCCGTGCCATGCCGGTGCCATGCCGTGCCATGCCGTGCCATGCCGTGCCATGCCGGTGCCATGCCGTGCCATGCCGGTGCCATGCCGTGCCATGCCGGTGCCATGCCGTGCCATGCCGGTGCCATGCCGTGCCATGCCGGTGCCATGCCGGTGCCATGCCGTGCCATGCCGGTGCCATGCCGTGCCATGCCGGTGCCATGCCGTGCCATGCCGGTGCCATGCCGTGCCATGCCGGTGCCATGCCGTGCCATGCCGGTGCCATGCCGTGCCATGCCGGTGCCATGCCGTGCCACGCCGTGCCATGCCGGTGCCATGCCGTGCCATGCCGGTGCCATGCCGTGCCATGCCGGTGCCATGCCGGTGCCATGCCGTGCCATGCCGGTGCCATGCCGTGCCATGCCGGTGCCATGCCGTGCCATGCCGGTGCCATGCCGGTGCCATGCCGTGCCATGCCGTACCATGCCGGTGCCATGCCGTGCCATGCCGGTGCCATGCCGTGCCATGCCGGTGCCATGCCGTGCCATGCCGTGCCATGCCGGTGCCATGCCGGTGCCATGCCGGTGCCATGCCGGTGCCATGCCGGTGCCATGCCGGTGCCATGCCGGTGCCATGCCGGTGCCATGCCGGTGCCATGCCGGTGCCATGCCATTCCATGTCATTCCATGCCATTCCATGCCATTCCATGCCATTCCATGCCATTCCATGCCATTCCATGCCATTCCATGCCATTCCATGCCATTCCATGCCATTCCATGCCATTCCATGCCATTCCATGCCATTCCATGCTATTCCATGCCATTCCATGCCATTCCATGCCATTCCATGCCATTCCATGCCATTCCATGCCATTCCATGCCATTCCATGCCATTCCATGCCATTCCATGCCATTCCATGCCATTCCATGCCATTCCATGCCATTCCATGCCATTCCATGCCATTCCATGCCATTCCATGCCATTCCATGCCATTCCATGCCATTCCATGCCATTCCATGCCATTCCATGCCATTCCATGCCATTCCATGCCATTCCATGCCATTCCATGCCATTCCATGCCATTCCATGCCATTCCATGCCATTCCATGCCATTCCATGCCATTCCATGCCATTCCATGCCATTCCATGCCATTCCATGCCATTCCATGCCATTCCATGCCATTCCATGCCATTCCATGCCATTCCATGCCATTCCATGCCATTCCATGCCATTCCATGCCATTCCATGCCATTCCATGCCATTCCATGCCATTCCATGCCATTCCATGCCATTCCATGCCATTCCATGCCATTCCATGCCATTCCATGCCATTCCATGCCATTCCATGCCATTCCATGCCATTCCATGCCATTCCATGCCATTCCATGCCGTGCCATGCCGTGCCATGCCGTGCCATGCCGGTGCCATGCCGTGCCATGCCGGTGCCATGCCGTGCCATGCCGTGCCATGCCGTGCCATGTCGGTGCCATGCCGGTGCCATGCCGGTGCCATGCCGTGCCATGCCGGTGCCATGCCGTGCCATGCCGGTGCCATGCCGTGCCATGCCGGTGCCATGCCGTGCCATGCCGGTGCCATGCCGGTGCCATGCCGTGCCATGCCGGTGCCATGCCGTGCCATGCCGGTGCCATGCCGGTGCCATGCCGTGCCATGCCGGTGCCATGCCGTGCCATGCCGGTGCCATGCCGTGCCATGCCGTACCGTGCCGGTGCCATGCCGTGCCATGCCGGTGCCATGCCGTGCCATGCCGGTGCCATGCCGTGCCATGCCGGTGCCATGCCGTGCCATGCCGTGCCATGCCGGTGCCATGCCGGTGCCATGCCGGTGCCATGCCATTCCATGCCGGTGCCATGCCATTCCATGCCATTCCATGCCATTCCATGCCATTCCATGCCATTCCATGCCATTCCATGCCATTCCATGCCATTCCATGCCATTCCATGCCATTCCATGCCATTCCATGCCATTCCATGCCATTCCATGCCATTCCATGCCATTCCATGCCATTCCATGCCATTCCATGCCATTCCATGCCATTCCATGCCATTCCATGCCATTCCATGCCATTCCATGCCATTCCATGCCATTCCATGCCATTCCATGCCATTCCATGCCATTCCATGCCATTCCATGCCATTCCATGCCATTCCATGCCATTCCATGCCATTCCATGCCATTCAATGCCGTGCCATGCCGGTGCCATGCCGTGCCATGCCGGTGCCATGCCGTGCCATGCCGGTGCCATGCCGTGCCATGCCGTGCCATGCCGTGCCATGCCGGTGCCATGCCGTGCCATGCCGGTGCCATGCCGTGCCATGCCGGTGCCATGCCGGTGCCATGCCGTGCCATGCCGGTGCCATGCCGTGCCATGCCGGTGCCATGCCGTGCCATGCCGGTGCCATGCCGTGCCATGCCGGTGCCATGCCGTGCCATGCCGGTGCCATGCCGTGCCATGCCGGTGCCATGCCGTGCCATGCCGGTGCCATGCCGTGCCACGCCGTGCCATGCCGGTGCCATGCCGTGCCATGCCGGTGCCATGCCGTGCCATGCCGGTGCCATGCCGGTGCCATGCCGTGCCATGCCGGTGCCATGCCGTGCCATGCCGGTGCCATGCCGTGCCATGCCGGTGCCATGCCGGTGCCATGCCGTGCCATGCCGTACCATGCCGGTGCCATGCCGTGCCATGCCGGTGCCATGCCGTGCCATGCCGGTGCCATGCCGTGCCATGCCGGTGCCATGCCGTGCCATGCCGTGCCATGCCGGTGCCATGCCGGTGTCATGCCGGTGCCATGCCGGTGCCATGCTGGTGCCATGCCGGTGCCATGCCGGTGCCATGCCGGTGCCATGCCGGTGCCATGCCGGTGCCATGCCATTCCATGTCATTCCATGCCATTCCATGCCATTCCATGCCATTCCATGCCATTCCATGCCATTCCATGCCATTCCATGCCATTCCATGCCATTCCATGCCATTCCATGCCATTCCATGCCATTCCATGCCATTCCATGCCATTCCATGCCATTCCATGCCATTCCATGCCATTCCATGCCATTCCATGCCATTCCATGCCATTCCATGCCATTCCATGCCATTCCATGCCATTCCATGCCATTCCATGCCATTCCATGCCATTCCATGCCATTCCATGCCATTCCATGCCATTCCATGCCATTCCATGCCATTCCATGCCATTCCATGCCATTCCATGCCATTCCATGCCATTCCATGCCATTCCATGCCATTCCATGCCATTCCATGCCATTCCATGCCATTCCATGCCATTCCATGCCATTCCATGCCATTCCATGCCATTCCATGCCATTCCATGCCATTCCATGCCATTCCATGCCATTCCATGCCATTCCATGCCATTCCATGCCATTCCATGCCATTCCATGCCATTCCATGCCATTCCATGCCATTCCATGCCATTCCATGCCGTGCCATGCCGTGCCATGCCGGTGCCATGCCGTGCCATGCCGGTGCCATGCCGTGCCATGCCGTGCCATGCCGTGCCATGCCGTGCCATGTCGGTGCCATGCCGGTGCCATGCCGGTGCCATGCCGTGCCATGCCGGTGCCATGCCGGTGCCATGCCGTGCCATGCCGGTGCCATGCCGTGCCATGTCATTCCATGCCATTCCATGCCATTCCATGCCATTCCATGCCATTCCATGCCATTCCATGCCATTCCATGCCATTCCATGCCATTCCATGCCATTCCATGCCATTCCATGCCATTCCATGCTATTCCATGCCATTCCATGCTATTCCATGCCATTCCATGCCATTCCATGCCATTCCATGCCATTCCATGCCATTCCATGCCATTCCATGCCATTCCATGCCATTCCATGCCATTCCATGCCATTCCATGCCATTCCATGCCATTCCATGCCATTCCATGCCATTCCATGCCATTCCATGCCATTCCATGCCATTCCATGCCATTCCATGCCATTCCATGCCATTCCATGCCATTCAATGCCGTGCCATGCCGTGCCATGCCGTGCCATGCGGTGCCATGCCATTCCATGCCATTCCATGCCATTCCATGCCATTCCATGCCATTCCATGCCATTCCATGCCATTCCATGCCATTCCATGCCATTCCATGCCATTCCATGCCATTCCATGCCGTGCCATGCCGGTGCCATGCCGTGCCATGCCGGTGCCATGCCGTGCCATGCCGGTGCCATGCCGTGCCATGCCGGTGCCATGCCGGTGCCATGCCGTGCCATGCCCGTGCCATGCCGTGCCATGCCGGTGCCATGCCGTGCCATGCCGGTGCCATGCCGTGCCATGCCGGTGCCATGCCGTGCCATGCCGGTGCCATACCGGTGCCATGCCGTGCCATGCCGGTGCCATGCCGTGCCATGCCGGTGCCATGCCGTGCCATGCCGGTGCCATGCCGTGCCATGCCGGTGCCATGCCGGTGCCATGCCATTCCATGCCATTCCATGCCATTCCATGCCATTCCATGCCATTCCATGCCATTCCATGCCATTCCATGCCATTCCATGCCATTCCATGCCATTCCATGCCATTCCATGCCATTCCATGCCATTCCATGCCATTCCATGCCATTCCATGCCATTCCATGCCATTCCATGCCATTCCATGCCATTCCATGCCATTCCATGCCATTCCATGCCATTCCATGCCATTCCATGCCATTCAATGCCGTGCCATGCCGTGCCATGCCGTGCCATGCCGGTGCCATGCCGTGCCATGCCGGTGCCATGCCGTGCCATGCCGGTGCCATGCCGTGCCATGCCGTACCATGCCGGTGCCATGCCGTGCCATGCCGGTGCCATGCCGTGCCATGCCGGTGCCATGCCGTGCCATGCCGGTGCCATGCCGTGCCATGCCGTGCCATGCCGGTGCCATGCCATTCCATGTCATTCCATGCCATTCCATGCCATTCCATGCCATTCCATGCCATTCCATGCCATTCCATGCCATTCCATGCCATTCCATGCCATTCCATGCCATTCCATGCCATTCCATGCCATTCCATGCCATTCCATGCCATTCCATGCCATTCCATGCCATTCCATGCCATTCCATGCCATTCCATGCCATTCCATGCCATTCCATGCCATTCCATGCCATTCCATGCCATTCCATGCCATTCCATGCCATTCCATGCCATTCCATGCCATTCCATGCCATTCAATGCCGTGCCATGCCGTGCCATGCCGTGCCATGCGGTGCCATGCCATTCCATGCCATTCCATGCCATTCCATGCCATTCCATGCCATTCCATGCCATTCCATGCCATTCCATGCCATTCCATGCCATTCCATGCCATTCCATGCCGTGCCATGCCCGTGCCATGCCGTGCCATGCCGGTGCCATGCCGTGCCATGCCGGTGCCATGCCGTGCCATGCCGGTGCCATGCCGTGCCATGCCGGTGCCATGCCGGTGCCATGCCGTGCCATGCCGGTGCCATGCCGTGCCATGCCGGTGCCATGCCGTGCCATGCCGGTGCCATGCCGTGCCATGCCGGTGCCATGCCGTGCCATGCCGGTGCCATGCCGGTGCCATGCCATTCCATGCCATTCCATGCCATTCCATGCCATTCCATGCCATTCCATGCCATTCCATGCCATTCCATGCCATTCCATGCCATTCCATGCCATTCCATGCCATTCCATGCCATTCCATGCCATTCCATGCCATTCCATGCCATTCCATGCCATTCCATGCCATTCCATGCCATTCCATGCCATTCCATGCCATTCCATGCCATTCCATGCCATTCCATGCCATTCCATGCCATTCCATGCCATTCCATGCCATTCAATGCCGTGCCATGCCGTGCCATGCCGTGCCATGCCGGTGCCATGCCGTGCCATGCCGGTGCCATGCCGTGCCATGCCGGTGCCATGCCGTGCCATGCCGTACCATGCCGGTGCCATGCCGTGCCATGCCGGTGCCATGCCATTCCATGTCATTCCATGCCATTCCATGCCATTCCATGCCATTCCATGCCATTCCATGCCATTCCATGCCATTCCATGCCATTCCATGCCATTCCATGCCATTCCATGCTATTCCATGCCATTCCATGCCATTCCATGCTATTCCATGCCATTCCATGCTATTCCATGCCATTCCATGCCATTCCATGCCATTCCATGCCATTCCATGCCATTCCATGCCATTCCATGCCATTCCATGCCATTCCATGCCATTCCATGCCATTCCATGCCATTCCATGCCATTCCATGCCATTCCATGCCATTCCATGCCATTCCATGCCATTCCATGCCATTCCATGCCATTCCATGCCATTCCATGCCATTCCATGCCATTCCATGCCATTCCATGCCATTCAATGCCGTGCCATGCCGTGCCATGCCGTGCCATGCGGTGCCATGCCATTCCATGCCATTCCATGCCATTCCATGCCATTCCATGCCATTCCATGCCATTCCATGCCATTCCATGCCATTCCATGCCATTCCATGCCATTCCATGCCGTGCCATGCCGGTGCCATGCCGTGCCATGCCGGTGCCATGCCGTGCCATGCCGGTGCCATGCCGTGCCATGCCGGTGCCATGCCGGTGCCATGCCGTGCCATGCCCGTGCCATGCCGTGCCATGCCGGTGCCATGCCGTGCCATGCCGGTGCCATGCCGTGCCATGCCGGTGCCATGCCGGTGCCATGCCGGTGCCATGCCGTGCCATGCCGGTGCCATGCCGTGCCATGCCGGTGCCATGCCGTGCCATGCCGGTGCCATGCCGTGCCATGCCGGTGCCATGCCGGTGCCATGCCATTCCATGCCATTCCATGCCATTCCATGCCATTCCATGCCATTCCATGCCATTCCATGCCATTCCATGCCATTCCATGCCATTCCATGCCATTCCATGCCATTCCATGCCATTCCATGCCATTCCATGCCATTCCATGCCATTCCATGCCATTCCATGCCATTCCATGCCATTCCATGCCATTCCATGCCATTCAATGCCGTGCCATGCCGTGCCATGCCGTGCCATGCCGGTGCCATGCCGTGCCATGCCGGTGCCATGCCGTGCCATGCCGGTGCCATGCCGTGCCATGCCGTACCATGCCGGTGCCATGCCGTGCCATGCCGGTGCCATGCCGTGCCATGCCGGTGCCATGCCGTGCCATGCCGGTGCCATGCCGTGCCATGCCGGTGCCATGCCGTGCCATGCCGGTGCCATGCCGTGCCATGCCGTGCCATGCCGGTGCCATGCCATTCCATGTCATTCCATGCCATTCCATGCCATTCCATGCCATTCCATGCCATTCCATGCCATTCCATGCCATTCCATGCCATTCCATGCCATTCCATGCCATTCCATGCCATTCCATGCCATTCCATGCCATTCCATGCCATTCCATGCCATTCCATGCCATTCCATGCCATTCCATGCCATTCAATGCCGTGCCATGCCGTGCCATGCCGTGCCATGCGGTGCCATGCCATTCCATGCCATTCCATGCCATTCCATGCCATTCCATGCCATTCCATGCCATTCCATGCCATTCCATGCCATTCCATGCCATTCCATGCCATTCCATGCCGTGCCATGCCGGTGCCATGCCGTGCCATGCCGGTGCCATGCCGTGCCATGCCGGTGCCATGCCGTGCCATGCCGGTGCCATGCCGTGCCATGCCGGTGCCATGCCGGTGCCATGCCGTGCCATGCCCGTGCCATGCCGTGCCATGCCGGTGCCATGCCGTGCCATGCCGGTGCCATGCCGTGCCATGCCGGTGCCATGCCGTGCCATGCCGGTGCCATGCCGGTGCCATGCCGTGCCATGCCGGTGCCATGCCGTGCCATGCCGGTGCCATGCCGTGCCATGCCGGTGCCATGCCGTGCCATGCCGGTGCCATGCCGGTGCCATGCCATTCCATGCCATTCCATGCCATTCCATGCCATTCCATGCCATTCCATGCCATTCCATGCCATTCCATGCCATTCCATGCCATTCCATGCCATTCCATGCCATTCCATGCCATTCCATGCCATTCCATGCCATTCCATGCCATTCCATGCCATTCCATGCCATTCCATGCCATTCCATGCCATTCCATGCCATTCCATGCCATTCCATGCCATTCAATGCCGTGCCATGCCGTGCCATGCCGTGCCATGCCGGTGCCATGCCGTGCCATGCCGGTGCCATGCCGTGCCATGCCGGTGCCATGCCGTGCCATGCCGTACCATGCCGGTGCCATGCCGTGCCATGCCGGTGCCATGCCGTGCCATGCCGGTGCCATGCCGTGCCATGCCGGTGCCATGCCGTGCCATGCCGTGCCATGCCGGTGCCATGCCGGTGCCATGCCATTCCATGTCATTCCATGCCATTCCATGCCATTCCATGCCATTCCATGCCATTCCATGCCATTCCATGCCATTCCATGCCATTCCATGCCATTCCATGCCATTCCATGCCATTCCATGCCATTCCATGCCATTCCATGCCATTCCATGCCATTCCATGCCATTCCATGCCATTCCATGCCATTCCATGCCATTCCATGCCATTCCATGCCATTCCATGCCATTCCATGCCATTCCATGCCATTCCATGCCATTCCATGCCATTCCATGCCATTCCATGCCATTCCATGCCATTCCATGCCATTCCATGCCGTGCCATGCCGTGCCATGCCGTGCCATGCCGGTGCCATGCCGTGCCATGCCGGTGCCATGCCGTGCCATGCCGTGCCATGCCGTGCCATGTCGGTGCCATGCCGGTGCCATGCCGGTGCCATGCCGTGCCATGCCGGTGCCATGCCGTGCCATGCCGGTGCCATGCCGTGCCATGCCGGTGCCATGCCGGTGCCATGCCGTGCCATGCCGGTGCCATGCCGTGCCATGCCGGTGCCATGCCGGTGCCATGCCGTGCCATGCCGGTGCCATGCCGTGCCATGCCGGTGCCATGCCGTGCCATGCCGTACCATGCCGGTGCCATGCCGTGCCATGCCGGTGCCATGCCGTGCCATGCCGGTGCCATGCCGTGCCATGCCGGTGCCATGCCGTGCCATGCCGTGCCATGCCGGTGCCATGCCGGTGCCATGCCGGTGCCATGCCGGTGCCATGCCATTCCATGTCATTCCATGCCATTCCATGCCATTCCATGCCATTCCATGCCATTCCATGCCATTCCATGCCATTCCATGCCATTCCATGCCATTCCATGCCATTCCATGCCATTCCATGCCATTCCATGCCATTCCATGCCATTCCATGCCATTCCATGCCATTCCATGCCATTCCATGCCATTCCATGCCATTCCATGCCATTCCATGCCATTCCATGCCATTCCATGCCATTCCATGCCATTCCATGCCATTCCATGCCATTCCATGCCATTCCATGCCATTCCATGCCATTCCATGCCATTCCATGCCATTCCATGCCATTCCATGCCATTCCATGCCATTCCATGCCATTCCATGCCATTCCATGCCATTCCATGCCATTCCATGCCATTCAATGCCGTGCCATGCCGGTGCCATGCCGTGCCATGCCGGTGCCATGCCGTGCCATGCCGTGCCATGCCGTGCCATGCCGGTGCCATGCCGTGCCATGCCGGTGCCATGCCGTGCCATGCCGGTGCCATGCCGTGCCATGCCGGTGCCATGCCGGTGCCATGCCGTGCCATGCCGGTGCCATGCCGTGCCATGCCGGTGCCATGCCGTGCCATGCCGGTGCCATGCCGTGCCATGCCGGTGCCATGCCGTGCTATGCCGGTGCCATGCCGTGCCATGCCGGTGCCATGCCGTGCCATGCCGGTGCCATGCCGTGCCATGCCGGTGCCATGCCGTGCCACGCCGTGCCATGCCGGTGCCATGCCGTGCCATGCCGGTGCCATGCCGTGCCATGCCGGTGCCATGCCGGTGCCATGCCGTGCCATGCCGGTGCCATGCCGTGCCATGCCGTGCCATGCCGGTGCCATGCCGGTGCCATGCCGTGCCATGCCGTACCATGCCGGTGCCATGCCGTGCCATGCCGGTGCCATGCCGTGCCATGCCGGTGCCATGCCGTGCCATGCCGGTGCCATGCCGTGCCATGCCGTGCCATGCCGGTGCCATGCCGGTGCCATGCCGGTGCCATGCCGGTGCCATGCCGGTGCCATGCCGTGCCATGCCGGTGCCATGCCGTGCCATGCCGGTGCCATGCCGGTGCCATGCCGTGCCATGCCGTACCATGCCGGTGCCATGCCGTGCCATGCCGGTGCCATGCCGTGCCATGCCGGTGCCATGCCGTGCCATGCCGGTGCCATGCCGTGCCATGCCGTGCCATGCCGGTGCCATGCCGGTGCCATGCCGGTGCCATGCCGGTGCCATGCCGGTGCCATGCCGGTGCCATGCCGGTGCCATGCCGGTGCCATGCCGGTGCCATGCCATTCCATGTCATTCCATGCCATTCCATGCCATTCCATGCCATTCCATGCCATTCCATGCCATTCCATGCCATTCCATGCCATTCCATGCCATTCCATGCCATTCCATGCCATTCCATGCCATTCCATGCCATTCCATGCCATTCCATGCCATTCCATGCCATTCCATGCCATTCCATGCCATTCCATGCCATTCCATGCTATTCCATGCCATTCCATGCCATTCCATGCCATTCCATGCCATTCCATGCCATTCCATGCCATTCCATGCCATTCCATGCCATTCCATGCCATTCCATGCCATTCCATGCCATTCCATGCCATTCCATGCCATTCCATGCCATTCCATGCCATTCCATGCCATTCCATGCCATTCCATGCCATTCCATGCCATTCCATGCCATTCCATGCCATTCCATGCCATTCCATGCCATTCCATGCCATTCCATGCCATTCCATGCCATTCCATGCCATTCCATGCCATTCCATGCCATTCCATGCCATTCCATGCCATTCCATGCCATTCCATGCCATTCCATGCCATTCCATGCCATTCCATGCCATTCCATGCCATTCCATGCCATTCCATGCCATTCCATGCCATTCCATGCCATTCCATGCCATTCCATGCCATTCCATGCCATTCCATGCCATTCCATGCCATTCCATGCCATTCCATGCCATTCCATGCCATTCCATGCCATTCCATGCCATTCCATGCCATTCCATGCCATTCCATGCCATTCCATGCCATTCCATGCCATTCCATGCCATTCCATGCCATTCCATGCCATTCCATGCCATTCCATGCCATTCCATGCCATTCCATGCCATTCCATGCCATTCCATGCCATTCCATGCCATTCCATGCCATTCCATGCCATTCCATGCCATTCCATGCCATTCCATGCCATTCCATGCCGTGCCATGCCGTGCCATGCCGTGCCATGCCGGTGCCATGCCGTGCCATGCCGGTGCCATGCCGTGCCATGCCGTGCCATGCCGTGCCATGTCGGTGCCATGCCGGTGCCATGCCGGTGCCATGCCGTGCCATGCCGGTGCCATGCCGTGCCATGCCGGTGCCATGCCGGTGCCATGCCGTGCCATGCCGGTGCCATGCCGTGCCATGCCGGTGCCATGCCGGTGCCATGCCGTGCCATGCCGGTGCCATGCCGTGCCATGCCGGTGCCATGCCGTGCCATGCCGTACCATGCCGGTGCCATGCCGTGCCATGCCGGTGCCATGCCGTGCCAGGCCGGTGCCATGCCGTGCCATGCCGGTGCCATGCCGTGCCATGCCGTGCCATGCCGGTGCCATGCCGGTGCCATGCCGGTGCCATGCCGGTGCCATGCCGGTGCCATGCCATTCCATGCCATTCCATGCCATTCCATGCCATTCCATGCCATTCCATGCCATTCCATGCCATTCCATGCCATTCCATGCCATTCCATGCCATTCCATGCCATTCCATGCCATTCCATGCCATTCCATGCCATTCCATGCCATTCCATGCCATTCCATGCCATTCCATGCCATTCCATGCCATTCCATGCCATTCCATGCCATTCCATGCCATTCCATGCCATTCCATGCCATTCCATGCCATTCCATGCCATTCCATGCCATTCCATGCCATTCCATGCCATTCCATGCCATTCAATGCCGTGCCATGCCGGTGCCATGCCGTGCCATGCCGGTGCCATGCCGTGCCATGCCGGTGCCATGCCGTGCCATGCCGTGCCATGCCGTGCCATGCCGGTGCCATGCCGTGCCATGCCGGTGCCATGCCGTGCCATGCCGGTGCCATGCCGTGCCATGCCGGTGCCATGCCGGTGCCATGCCGTGCCATGCCGGTGCCATGCCGTGCCATGCCGGTGCCATGCCGTGCCATGCCGGTGCCATGCCGTGCCATGCCGGTGCCATGCCGTGCCATGCCGGTGCCATGCCGTGCCATGCCGGTGCCATGCCGTGCCATGCCGGTGCCATGCCGTGCCACGCCGTGCCATGCCGGTGCCATGCCGTGCCATGCCGGTGCCATGCCGTGCCATGCCGGTGCCATGCCGGTGCCATGCCGTGCCATGCCGGTGCCATGCCGTGCCATGCCGGTGCCATGCCGTGCCATGCCGGTGCCATGCCGGTGCCATGCCGTGCCATGCCGTACCATGCCGGTGCCATGCCGTGCCATGCCGGTGCCATGCCGTGCCATGCCGGTGCCATGCCGTGCCATGCCGGTGCCATGCCGTGCCATGCCGTGCCATGCCGGTGCCATGCCGGTGCCATGCCGGTGCCATGCCGGTGCCATGCCGGTGCCATGCCGGTGCCATGCCGGTGCCATGCCATTCCATGTCATTCCATGCCATTCCATGCCATTCCATGCCATTCCATGCCATTCCATGCCATTCCATGCCATTCCATGCCATTCCATGCCATTCCATGCCATTCCATGCCATTCCATGCCATTCCATGCCATTCCATGCCATTCCATGCTATTCCATGCCATTCCATGCTATTCCATGCCATTCCATGCCATTCCATGCCATTCCATGCCATTCCATGCCATTCCATGCCATTCCATGCCATTCCATGCCATTCCATGCCATTCCATGCCATTCCATGCCATTCCATGCCATTCCATGCCATTCCATGCCATTCCATGCCATTCCATGCCATTCCATGCCATTCCATGCCATTCCATGCCATTCCATGCCATTCCATGCCATTCCATGCCATTCCATGCCATTCCATGCCATTCCATGCCATTCCATGCCATTCCATGCCATTCCATGCCATTCCATGCCATTCCATGCCATTCCATGCCATTCCATGCCATTCCATGCCATTCCATGCCATTCCATGCCATTCCATGCCATTCCATGCCATTCCATGCCATTCCATGCCATTCCATGCCATTCCATGCCATTCCATGCCATTCCATGCCATTCCATGCCATTCCATGCCATTCCATGCCATTCCATGCCATTCCATGCCATTCCATGCCATTCCATGCCATTCCATGCCATTCCATGCCATTCCATGCCATTCCATGCCATTCCATGCCATTCCATGCCATTCCATGCCATTCCATGCCATTCCATGCCATTCCATGCCATTCCATGCCATTCCATGCCATTCCATGCCATTCCATGCCATTCCATGCCATTCCATGCCATTCCATGCCATTCCATGCCATTCCATGCCATTCCATGCCATTCCATGCCATTCCATGCCATTCCATGCCATTCCATGCCATTCCATGCCATTCCATGCCATTCCATGCCATTCCATGCCATTCCATGCCATTCCATGCCATTCCATGCCATTCCATGCCATTCCATGCCATTCCATGCCATTCCATGCCATTCCATGCCATTCCATGCCATTCCATGCCATTCCATGCCATTCCATGCCATTCCATGCCATTCCATGCCATTCCATGCCATTCCATGCCATTCCATGCCATTCCATGCCGTGCCATGCCGTGCCATGCCGTGCCATGCCGGTGCCATGCCGTGCCATGCCGGTGCCATGCCGTGCCATGCCGTGCCATGCCGTGCCATGCCGTGCCATGCCGTGCCATGTCGGTGCCATGCCGGTGCCATGCCGGTGCCATGCCGGTGCCATGCCGTGCCATGCCGGTGCCATGCCGTGCCATGCCGGTGCCATGCCGTGCCATGCCGGTGCCATGCCGGTGCCATGCCGTGCCATGCCGGTGCCATGCCGTGCCATGCCGGTGCCATGCCGGTGCCATGCCGGTGCCATGCCGTGCCATGCCGGTGCCATGCCGTGCCATGCCGGTGCCATGCCGTGCCATGCCGTACCATGCCGGTGCCATGCCGTGCCATGCCGGTGCCATGCCGTGCCATGCCGGTGCCATGCCGTGCCATGCCGGTGCCATGCCGTGCCATGCCGTGCCATGCCGGTGCCATGCCGGTGCCATGCCGGTGCCATGCCGGTGCCATGCCGGTGCCATGCCATTCCATGCCATTCCATGCCATTCCATGCCATTCCATGCCATTCCATGCCATTCCATGCCATTCCATGCCATTCCATGCCATTCCATGCCATTCCATGCCATTCCATGCCATTCCATGCCATTCCATGCCATTCCATGCCATTCCATGCCATTCCATGCCATTCCATGCCATTCCATGCCATTCCATGCCATTCCATGCCATTCCATGCCATTCCATGCCATTCCATGCCATTCCATGCCATTCAATGCCGTGCCATGCCGGTGCCATGCCGTGCCATGCCGGTGCCATGCCGTGCCATGCCGTGCCATGCCGTGCCATGCCGGTGCCATGCCGTGCCATGCCGGTGCCATGCCGTGCCATGCCGGTGCCATGCCGTGCCATGCCGGTGCCATGCCGTGCCATGCCGGTGCCATGCCGGTGCCATGCCGTGCCATGCCGGTGCCATGCCGTGCCATGCCGGTGCCATGCCGGTGCCATGCCGGTGCCATGCCGGTGCCATGCCATTCCATGCCATTCCATGCCATTCCATGCCATTCCATGCCATTCCATGCCATTCCATGCCATTCCATGCCATTCCATGCCATTCCATGCCATTCCATGCCATTCCATGCCATTCCATGCCATTCCATGCCATTCCATGCCATTCCATGCCATTCCATGCCATTCCATGCCATTCCATGCCATTCCATGCCATTCCATGCCATTCCATGCCATTCCATGCCATTCCATGCCATTCCATGCCATTCCATGCCATTCCATGCCATTCCATGCCATTCCATGCCATTCCATGCCATTCCATGCCATTCCATGCCATTCCATGCCATTCCATGCCATTCCATGCCATTCCATGCCATTCCATGCCATTCCATGCCATTCCATGCCATTCCATGCCATTCCATGCCATTCCATGCCATTCCATGCCATTCCATGCCATTCCATGCCATTCCATGCCATTCCATGCCATTCCATGCCATTCCATGCCATTCCATGCCATTCCATGCCATTCCATGCCATTCCATGCCATTCCATGCCATTCCATGCCATTCCATGCCATTCCATGCCATTCCATGCCATTCCATGCCATTCCATGCCATTCCATGCCATTCCATGCCATTCCATGCCATTCCATGCCATTCCATGCCATTCCATGCCATTCCATGCCATTCCATGCCATTCCATGCCATTCCATGCCATTCCATGCCATTCCATGCCATTCCATGCCATTCCATGCCATTCCATGCCATTCCATGCCATTCCATGCCATTCCATGCCATTCCATGCCATTCCATGCCATTCCATGCCATTCCATGCCATTCCATGCCATTCCATGCCATTCCATGCCATTCCATGCCATTCCATGCCATTCCATGCCATTCCATGCCATTCCATGCCATTCCATGCCATTCCATGCCATTCCATGCCATTCCATGCCATTCCATGCCGTGCCATGCCGTGCCATGCCGTGCCATGCCGGTGCCATGCCGTGCCATGCCGGTGCCATGCCGTGCCATGCCGTGCCATGCCGTGCCATGCCGTGCCATGCCGTGCCATGTCGGTGCCATGCCGGTGCCATGCCGGTGCCATGCCGGTGCCATGCCGTGCCATGCCGGTGCCATGCCGTGCCATGCCGGTGCCATGCCGTGCCATGCCGGTGCCATGCCGGTGCCATGCCGTGCCATGCCGGTGCCATGCCGTGCCATGCCGGTGCCATGCCGGTGCCATGCCGGTGCCATGCCGTGCCATGCCGGTGCCATGCCGTGCCATGCCGGTGCCATGCCGTGCCATGCCGTACCATGCCGGTGCCATGCCGTGCCATGCCGGTGCCATGCCGTGCCATGCCGGTGCCATGCCGTGCCATGCCGGTGCCATGCCGTGCCATGCCGTGCCATGCCGGTGCCATGCCGGTGCCATGCCGGTGCCATGCCGGTGCCATGCCGGTGCCATGCCATTCCATGCCATTCCATGCCATTCCATGCCATTCCATGCCATTCCATGCCATTCCATGCCATTCCATGCCATTCCATGCCATTCCATGCCATTCCATGCCATTCCATGCCATTCCATGCCATTCCATGCCATTCCATGCCATTCCATGCCATTCCATGCCATTCCATGCCATTCCATGCCATTCCATGCCATTCCATGCCATTCCATGCCATTCCATGCCATTCCATGCCATTCAATGCCGTGCCATGCCGGTGCCATGCCGTGCCATGCCGGTGCCATGCCGTGCCATGCCGTGCCATGCCGTGCCATGCCGGTGCCATGCCGTGCCATGCCGGTGCCATGCCGTGCCATGCCGGTGCCATGCCGTGCCATGCCGGTGCCATGCCGGTGCCATGCCGTGCCATGCCGGTGCCATGCCGTGCCATGCCGGTGCCATGCCGTGCCATGCCGTGCCATGCCGGTGCCATGCCGGTGCCATGCCATTCCATGCCATTCCATGCCATTCCATGCCATTCCATGCCATTCCATGCCATTCCATGCCATTCCATGCCATTCCATGCCATTCCATGCCATTCCATGCCATTCCATGCCATTCCATGCCATTCCATGCCATTCCATGCCATTCCATGCCATTCCATGCCATTCCATGCCATTCCATGCCATTCCATGCCATTCCATGCCATTCCATGCCATTCCATGCCATTCCATGCCATTCCATGCCATTCCATGCCATTCCATGCCATTCCATGCCATTCCATGCCATTCCATGCCATTCCATGCCATTCCATGCCATTCCATGCCATTCCATGCCATTCCATGCCATTCCATGCCATTCCATGCCATTCCATGCCATTCCATGCCATTCCATGCCATTCCATGCCATTCCATGCCATTCCATGCCATTCCATGCCATTCCATGCCATTCCATGCCATTCCATGCCATTCCATGCCATTCCATGCCATTCCATGCCATTCCATGCCATTCCATGCCATTCCATGCCATTCCATGCCATTCCATGCCATTCCATGCCATTCCATGCCATTCCATGCCATTCCATGCCATTCCATGCCATTCCATGCCATTCCATGCCATTCCATGCCATTCCATGCCATTCCATGCCATTCCATGCCATTCCATGCCATTCCATGCCATTCCATGCCATTCCATGCCATTCCATGCCATTCCATGCCATTCCATGCCATTCCATGCCATTCCATGCCATTCCATGCCATTCCATGCCATTCCATGCCATTCCATGCCATTCCATGCCATTCCATGCCATTCCATGCCATTCCATGCCATTCCATGCCATTCCATGCCATTCCATGCCATTCCATGCCATTCCATGCCATTCCATGCCATTCCATGCCATTCCATGCCATTCCATGCCATTCCATGCCATTCCATGCCATTCCATGCCATTCCATGCCATTCCATGCCATTCCATGCCATTCCATGCCATTCCATGCCATTCCATGCCGTGCCATGCCGTGCCATGCCGTGCCATGCCGGTGCCATGCCGTGCCATGCCGGTGCCATGCCGTGCCATGCCGTGCCATGCCGTGCCATGCCGTGCCATGCCGTGCCATGTCGGTGCCATGCCGGTGCCATGCCGGTGCCATGCCGGTGCCATGCCGTGCCATGCCGGTGCCATGCCGTGCCATGCCGGTGCCATGCCGTGCCATGCCGGTGCCATGCCGGTGCCATGCCGTGCCATGCCGGTGCCATGCCGTGCCATGCCGGTGCCATGCCGGTGCCATGCCGGTGCCATGCCGTGCCATGCCGGTGCCATGCCGTGCCATGCCGTACCATGCCGGTGCCATGCCGTGCCATGCCGGTGCCATGCCGTGCCATGCCGGTGCCATGCCGTGCCATGCCGGTGCCATGCCGTGCCATGCCGTGCCATGCCGGTGCCATGCCGGTGCCATGCCGGTGCCATGCCGGTGCCATGCCGGTGCCATGCCATTCCATGCCATTCCATGCCATTCCATGCCATTCCATACCATTCCATGCCATTCCATGCCATTCCATGCCATTCCATGCCATTCCATGCCATTCCATGCCATTCCATGCCATTCCATGCCATTCCATGCCATTCCATGCCATTCCATGCCATTCCATGCCATTCCATGCCATTCCATGCCATTCCATGCCATTCCATGCCATTCCATGCCATTCCATGCCATTCCATGCCATTCCATGCCATTCCATGCCATTCCATGCCATTCCATGCCATTCCATGCCATTCCATGCCATTCCATGCCATTCCATGCCATTCCATGCCATTCAATGCCGTGCCATGCCGGTGCCATGCCGTGCCATGCCGGTGCCATGCCGTGCCATGCCGTGCCATGCCGTGCCATGCCGGTGCCATGCCGTGCCATGCCGGTGCCATGCCGTGCCATGCCGGTGCCATGCCGTGCCATGCCGGTGCCATGCCGGTGCCATGCCGTGCCATGCCGGTGCCATGCCGTGCCATGCCGGTGCCATGCCGTGCCATGCCGGTGCCATGCCGGTGCCATGCCATTCCATGCCATTCCATGCCATTCCATGCCATTCCATGCCATTCCATGCCATTCCATGCCATTCCATGCCATTCCATGCCATTCCATGCCATTCCATGCCATTCCATGCCATTCCATGCCATTCCATGCCATTCCATGCCATTCCATGCCATTCCATGCCATTCCATGCCATTCCATGCCATTCCATGCCATTCCATGCCATTCCATGCCATTCCATGCCATTCCATGCCATTCCATGCCATTCCATGCCATTCCATGCCATTCAATGCCGTGCCATGCCGTGCCATGCCGTGCCATGCCGGTGCCATGCCGTGCCATGCCGGTGCCATGCCGTGCCATGCCGGTGCCATGCCGTGCCATGCCGTACCATGCCGGTGCCATGCCGTGCCATGCCGGTGCCATGCCGTGCCATGCCGGTGCCATGCCGTGCCATGCCGGTGCCATGCCGTGCCATGCCGTGCCATGCCGGTGCCATGCCGGTGCCATGCCATTCCATGTCATTCCATGCCATTCCATGCCATTCCATGCCATTCCATGCCATTCCATGCCATTCCATGCCATTCCATGCCATTCCATGCCATTCCATGCCATTCCATGCCATTCCATGCCATTCCATGCCATTCCATGCCATTCCATGCCATTCCATGCCATTCCATGCCATTCCATGCCATTCCATGCCATTCCATGCCATTCCATGCCATTCCATGCCATTCCATGCCATTCCATGCCATTCCATGCCATTCCATGCCATTCCATGCCATTCCATGCCATTCCATGCCATTCCATGCCATTCCATGCCATTCCATGCCGTGCCATGCCGTGCCATGCCGTGCCATGCCGGTGCCATGCCGTGCCATGCCGGTGCCATGCCATTCCATGCCATTCCATGCCATTCCATGCCATTCCATGCCATTCCATGCCATTCCATGCCATTCCATGCCATTCCATGCCATTCCATGCCATTCCATGCCATTCCATGCCATTCCATGCCATTCCATGCCATTCCATGCCATTCCATGCCATTCCATGCCATTCCATGCCATTCCATGCCATTCCATGCCATTCCATGCCATTCCATGCCATTCCATGCCATTCCATGCCATTCCATGCCATTCCATGCCATTCCATGCCATTCCATGCCATTCCATGCCATTCCATGCCATTCCATGCCATTCCATGCCATTCCATGCCATTCCATGCCATTCCATGCCATTCCATGCCATTCCATGCCATTCCATGCCATTCCATGCCATTCCATGCCATTCCATGCCATTCCATGCCATTCCATGCCATTCCATGCCATTCCATGCCATTCCATGCCATTCCATGCCATTCCATGCCATTCCATGCCATTCCATGCCATTCCATGCCATTCCATGCCGTGCCATGCCGTGCCATGCCGTGCCATGCCGTGCCATGCCGGTGCCATGCCGTGCCATGCCGGTGCCATGCCGTGCCATGCCGTGCCATGCCGTGCCATGCCGTGCCATGCCGTGCCATGTCGGTGCCATGCCGGTGCCATGCCGGTGCCATGCCGTGCCATGCCGGTGCCATGCCGGTGCCATGCCGTGCCATGTCATTCCATGCCATTCCATGTCATTCCATGCCATTCCATGCCATTCCATGCCATTCCATGCCATTCCATGCCATTCCATGCCATTCCATGCCATTCCATGCCATTCCATGCCATTCCATGCCATTCCATGCCATTCCATGCCATTCCATGCCATTCCATGCCATTCCATGCTATTCCATGCCATTCCATGCTATTCCATGCCATTCCATGCCATTCCATGCCATTCCATGCCATTCCATGCCATTCCATGCCATTCCATGCCATTCCATGCCATTCCATGCCATTCCATGCCATTCCATGCCATTCCATGCCATTCCATGCCATTCCATGCCATTCCATGCCATTCCATGCCATTCCATGCCATTCCATGCCATTCCATGCCATTCCATGCCATTCCATGCCATTCCATGCCATTCCATGCCATTCCATGCCATTCCATGCCATTCAATGCCGTGCCATGCCGTGCCATGCCGTGCCATGCGGTGCCATGCCATTCCATGCCATTCCATGCCATTCCATGCCATTCCATGCCATTCCATGCCATTCCATGCCATTCCATGCCATTCCATGCCATTCCATGCCATTCCATGCCGTGCCATGCCGGTGCCATGCCGTGCCATGCCGGTGCCATGCCGTGCCATGCCGGTGCCATGCCGTGCCATGCCGGTGCCATGCCGGTGCCATGCCGTGCCATGCCCGTGCCATGCCGTGCCATGCCGTGCCATGCCGTGCCATGCCGGTGCCATGCCGTGCCATGCCGGTGCCATGCCGTGCCATGCCGTACCATGCCGGTGCCATGCCGTGCCATGCCGGTGCCATGCCGTGCCATGCCGGTGCCATGCCGTGCCATGCCGGTGCCATGCCGTGCCATGCCGTGCCATGCCGGTGCCATGCCATTCCATGTCATTCCATGTCATTCCATGCCATTCCATGCCATTCCATGCCATTCCATGCCATTCCATGCCATTCCATGCCATTCCATGCCATTCCATGCCATTCCATGCCATTCCATGCCATTCCATGCCATTCCATGCCATTCCATGCCATTCCATGCCATTCCATGCCATTCCATGCCATTCCATGCCATTCCATGCCATTCCATGCCATTCCATGCCATTCCATGCCATTCCATGCCATTCCATGCCATTCCATGCCATTCCATGCCATTCCATGCCATTCCATGCCATTCCATGCCATTCCATGCCATTCCATGCCATTCCATGCCGTGCCATGCCGTGCCATGCCGTGCCATGCCGGTGCCATGCCGTGCCATGCCGGTGCCATGCCGTGCCATGCCGGTGCCATGCCGTGCCATGCCGTGCCATGCCGGTGCCATGCCATTCCATGTCATTCCATGTCATTCCATGCCATTCCATGCCATTCCATGCCATTCCATGCCATTCCATGCCATTCCATGCCATTCCATGCCATTCCATGCCATTCCATGCCATTCCATGCCATTCCATGCCATTCCATGCCATTCCATGCCATTCCATGCCATTCCATGCCATTCCATGCCATTCCATGCCATTCCATGCCATTCCATGCCATTCCATGCCATTCCATGCCATTCCATGCCATTCCATGCCATTCCATGCTATTCCATGCCATTCCATGCTATTCCATGCCATTCCATGCCATTCCATGCCATTCCATGCCATTCCATGCCATTCCATGCCATTCCATGCCATTCCATGCCATTCCATGCCATTCCATGCCATTCCATGCCATTCCATGCCATTCCATGCCATTCCATGCCATTCCATGCCATTCCATGCCATTCCATGCCATTCCATGCCATTCCATGCCATTCCATGCCATTCCATGCCATTCCATGCCATTCCATGCCATTCCATGCCATTCCATGCCATTCCATGCCATTCCATGCCATTCCATGCCATTCCATGCCATTCCATGCCATTCCATGCCATTCCATGCCATTCCATGCCATTCCATGCCATTCCATGCCATTCCATGCCATTCCATGCCATTCCATGCCATTCCATGCCATTCCATGCCATTCCATGCCATTCCATGCCATTCCATGCCATTCCATGCCATTCCATGCCATTCCATGCCATTCCATGCCATTCCATGCCATTCCATGCCATTCCATGCCATTCCATGCCATTCCATGCCATTCCATGCCATTCCATGCCATTCCATGCCATTCCATGCCATTCCATGCCATTCCATGCCATTCCATGCCATTCCATGCCATTCCATGCCATTCCATGCCATTCCATGCCATTCCATGCCATTCCATGCCATTCCATGCCATTCCATGCCATTCCATGCCATTCCATGCCATTCCATGCCATTCCATGCCATTCCATGCCATTCCATGCCATTCCATGCCATTCCATGCCATTCCATGCCATTCCATGCCATTCCATGCCATTCCATGCCATTCCATGCCATTCCATGCCGTGCCATGCCGTGCCATGCCGTGCCATGCCGGTGCCATGCCGTGCCATGCCGGTGCCATGCCGTGCCATGCCGTGCCATGCCGTGCCATGCCGTGCCATGCCGTGCCATGTCGGTGCCATGTCGGTGCCATGCCGGTGCCATGCCGGTGCCATGCCGTGCCATGCCGGTGCCATGCCGTGCCATGCCGGTGCCATGCCGTGCCATGCCGGTGCCATGCCGGTGCCATGCCGGTGCCATGCCGTTCCATGCCATTCCATGCCATTCCATGCCATTCCATGCCATTCCATGCCATTCCATGCCATTCCATGCCATTCCATGCCATTCCATGCCATTCCATGCCATTCCATGCCATTCCATGCCATTCCATGCCATTCCATGCCATTCCATGCCATTCCATGCCATTCCATGCCATTCCATGCCATTCCATGCCATTCCATGCCATTCCATGCCATTCCATGCCATTCAATGCCGTGCCATGCCGGTGCCATGCCGTGCCATGCCGGTGCCATGCCGTGCCATGCCGTGCCATGCCGTGCCATGCCGGTGCCATGCCGTGCCATGCCGGTGCCATGCCGTGCCATGCCGGTGCCATGCCGTGCCATGCCGGTGCCATGCCGGTGCCATGCCGTGCCATGCCGGTGCCATGCCGTGCCATGCCGGTGCCATGCCGTGCCATGCCGGTGCCATGCCGTGCCATGCCGGTGCCATGCCGTGCCATGCCGGTGCCATGCCGTGCCATGCCGGTGCCATGCCGTGCCACGCCGTGCCATGCCGGTGCCATGCCGTGCCATGCCGGTGCCATGCCGTGCCATGCCGGTGCCATGCCGGTGCCATGCCGTGCCATGCCGGTGCCATGCCGTGCCATGCCGTGCCATGCCGGTGCCATGCCGGTGCCATGCCGGTGCCATGCCGTGCCATGCCGTACCATGCCGGTGCCATGCCGTGCCATGCCGGTGCCATGCCGTGCCATGCCGGTGCCATGCCGTGCCATGCCGGTGCCATGCCGTGCCATGCCGTGCCATGCCGGTGCCATGCCGGTGCCATGCCGGTGCCATGCCGGTGCCATGCCGGTGCCATGCCGGTGCCATGCCGGTGCCATGCCGGTGCCATGCCGGTGCCATGCCATTCCATGTCATTCCATGCCATTCCATGCCATTCCATGCCATTCCATGCCATTCCATGCCATTCCATGCCATTCCATGCCATTCCATGCCATTCCATGCCATTCCATGCCATTCCATGCCATTCCATGCCATTCCATGCCATTCCATGCCATTCCATGCTATTCCATGCCATTCCATGCTATTCCATGCCATTCCATGCCATTCCATGCCATTCCATGCCATTCCATGCCATTCCATGCCATTCCATGCCATTCCATGCCATTCCATGCCATTCCATGCCATTCCATGCCATTCCATGCCATTCCATGCCATTCCATGCCATTCCATGCCATTCCATGCCATTCCATGCCATTCCATGCCATTCCATGCCATTCCATGCCATTCCATGCCATTCCATGCCATTCCATGCCATTCCATGCCATTCCATGCCATTCCATGCCATTCCATGCCATTCCATGCCATTCCATGCCATTCCATGCCATTCCATGCCATTCCATGCCATTCCATGCCATTCCATGCCATTCCATGCCATTCCATGCCATTCCATGCCGGTGCCATGCCGTGCCATGCCGTGCCATGCCGTGCCATGCCGGTGCCATGCCGTGCCATGCCGGTGCCATGCCGTGCCATGCCGGTGCCATGCCGTGCCATGCCGGTGCCATGCCGGTGCCATGCCGTGCCATGCCGGTGCCATGCCGTGCCATGCCGGTGCCATGCCGTGCCATGCCGGTGCCATGCCGTGCCATGCCGGTGCCATGCCGGTGCCATGCCGTGCCATGCCGGTGCCATGCCGTGCCATGCCGGTGCCATGCCGGTGCCATGCCGTGCCATGCCGGTGCCATGCCGTGCCATGCCGGTGCCATGCCGTGCCATGCCGTGCCATGCGGGTGCCATGCCGGTGCCATGCCGTGCCATGCCGTGCCATGCCGGTGCCATGCCGTGCCATGCCGGTGCCATGCCGTGCCATGCCGGTGCCATGCCGTGCCATGCCGGTGCCATGCCGTGCCATGCCGGTGCCATGCCGTGCCATGCCGTGCCATGCCGGTGCCATGCCGGTGCCATGCCGGTGCCATGCCGTGCCATGCCGGTGCCATGCCGGTGCCATGCCGGTGCCATGCCGGTGCCATGCCGGTGCCATGCCATTCCATGCCATTCCATGCCATTCCATGCCATTCCATGCCATTCCATGCCATTCCATGCCATTCCATGCCATTCCATGCCATTCCATGCCATTCCATGCCATTCCATGCCATTCCATGCCATTCCATGCCATTCCATGCCATTCCATGCCATTCCATGCCATTCCATGCCATTCCATGCCATTCCATGCCATTCCATGCCATTCCATGCCATTCCATGCCATTCCATGCCATTCCATGCCATTCCATGCCATTCAATGCCGTGCCATGCCGGTGCCATGCCGTGCCATGCCGGTGCCATGCCGTGCCATGCCGTGCCATGCCGTGCCATGCCGGTGCCATGCCGTGCCATGCCGGTGCCATGCCGTGCCATGCCGGTGCCATGCCGTGCCATGCCGTGCCATGTCATTCCATGTCATTCCATGCCATTCCATGCCATTCCATGCCATTCCATGCCATTCCATGCCATTCCATGCCATTCCATGCCATTCCATGCCATTCCATGCCATTCCATGCCATTCCATGCCATTCCATGCTATTCCATGCCATTCCATGCCATTCCATGCCATTCCATGCCATTCCATGCCATTCCATGCCATTCCATGCCATTCCATGCCATTCCATGCCATTCCATGCCATTCCATGCCATTCCATGCCATTCCATGCCATTCCATGCCATTCCATGCCATTCCATGCCATTCCATGCCATTCCATGCCATTCCATGCCATTCCATGCCATTCCATGCCATTCCATGCCATTCCATGCCATTCCATGCCATTCCATGCCATTCCATGCCATTCCATGCCATTCCATGCCATTCCATGCCATTCCATGCCATTCCATGCCATTCCATGCCATTCCATGCCATTCCATGCCATTCCATGCCATTCCATGCCATTCCATGCCATTCCATGCCATTCCATGCCATTCCATGCCATTCCATGCCATTCCATGCCATTCCATGCCATTCCATGCCGTGCCATGCCGTGCCATGCCGTGCCATGCCGGTGCCATGCCGTGCCATGCCGGTGCCATGCCGTGCCATGCCGGTGCCATGCCGTGCCATGCCGTGCCATGCCGTGCCATGCCGTGCCATGCCGTGCCATGTCGGTGCCATGCCGGTGCCATGCCGGTGCCATGCCGTGCCATGCCGGTGCCATGCCGGTGCCATGCCGTGCCATGCCGGTGCCATGCCGTGCCATGTCATTCCATGCCATTCCATGCCATTCCATGCCATTCCATGCCATTCCATGCCATTCCATGCCATTCCATGCCATTCCATGCCATTCCATGCCATTCCATGCCATTCCATGCCATTCCATGCCATTCCATGCCATTCCATGCTATTCCATGCCATTCCATGCTATTCCATGCCATTCCATGCCATTCCATGCCATTCCATGCCATTCCATGCCATTCCATGCCATTCCATGCCATTCCATGCCATTCCATGCCATTCCATGCCATTCCATGCCATTCCATGCCATTCCATGCCATTCCATGCCATTCCATGCCATTCCATGCCATTCCATGCCATTCCATGCCATTCCATGCCATTCCATGCCATTCCATGCCATTCCATGCCATTCCATGCCATTCCATGCCATTCAATGCCGTGCCATGCCGTGCCATGCCGTGCCATGCGGTGCCATGCCATTCCATGCCATTCCATGCCATTCCATGCCATTCCATGCCATTCCATGCCATTCCATGCCATTCCATGCCATTCCATGCCATTCCATGCCATTCCATGCCATTCCATGCCGTGCCATGCCGGTGCCATGCCGTGCCATGCCGGTGCCATGCCGTGCCATGCCGGTGCCATGCCGTGCCATGCCGGTGCCATGCCGGTGCCATGCCGTGCCATGCCCGTGCCATGCCGTGCCATGCCGTGCCATGCCGTGCCATGCCGGTGCCATGCCGTGCCATGCCGGTGCCATGCCGTGCCATGCCGTACCATGCCGGTGCCATGCCGTGCCATGCCGGTGCCATGCCGTGCCATGCCGGTGCCATGCCGTGCCATGCCGGTGCCATGCCGTGCCATGCCGTGCCATGCCGGTGCCATGCCATTCCATGTCATTCCATGTCATTCCATGCCATTCCATGCCATTCCATGCCATTCCATGCCATTCCATGCCATTCCATGCCATTCCATGCCATTCCATGCCATTCCATGCCATTCCATGCCATTCCATGCCATTCCATGCCATTCCATGCCATTCCATGCCATTCCATGCCATTCCATGCCATTCCATGCCATTCCATGCCATTCCATGCCATTCCATGCCATTCCATGCCATTCCATGCCATTCCATGCCATTCCATGCCATTCCATGCCATTCCATGCCATTCCATGCCATTCCATGCCATTCCATGCCATTCCATGCCATTCCATGCCATTCCATGCCATTCCATGCCATTCCATGCCATTCCATGCCATTCCATGCCGTGCCATGCCGTGCCATGCCGTGCCATGCCGGTGCCATGCCGTGCCATGCCGGTGCCATGCCGTGCCATGCCGTGCCATGCCGTGCCATGTCGGTGCCATGCCGGTGCCATGCCGGTGCCATGCCGTGCCATGCCGGTGCCATGCCGTGCCATGCCGGTGCCATGCCGTGCCATGCCGGTGCCATGCCGGTGCCATGCCGTGCCATGCCGGTGCCATGCCGTGCCATGCCGGTGCCATGCCGGTGCCATGCCGTGCCATGCCGGTGCCATGCCGTGCCATGCCGGTGCCATGCCGTGCCATGCCGGTGCCATGCCGTGCCATGCCGTACCATGCCGGTGCCATGCCGTGCCATGCCGGTGCCATGCCGTGCCATGCCGGTGCCATGCCGTGCCATGCCGTGCCATGCCGGTGCCATGCCGGTGCCATGCCGGTGCCATGCCGGTGCCATGCCATTCCATGTCATTCCATGCCATTCCATGCCATTCCATGCCATTCCATGCCATTCCATGCCATTCCATGCCATTCCATGCCATTCCATGCCATTCCATGCCATTCCATGCCATTCCATGCCATTCCATGCCATTCCATGCCATTCCATGCCATTCCATGCCATTCCATGCCATTCCATGCCATTCCATGCCATTCCATGCCATTCCATGCCATTCCATGCCATTCCATGCCATTCCATGCCATTCCATGCCATTCCATGCCATTCCATGCCATTCCATGCCATTCCATGCCATTCCATGCCATTCCATGCCATTCCATGCCATTCCATGCCATTCCATGCCATTCCATGCCATTCCATGCCATTCCATGCCATTCCATGCCATTCCATGCCATTCAATGCCGTGCCATGCCATTCAATGCCGTGCCATGCCGGTGCCATGCCGTGCCATGCCGTGCCATGCCGTGCCATGCCGGTGCCATGCCGTGCCATGCCGGTGCCATGCCGTGCCATGCCGGTGCCATGCCGTGCCATGCCGGTGCCATGCCGGTGCCATGCCGTGCCATGCCGGTGCCATGCCGTGCCATGCCGGTGCCATGCCGTGCCATGCCGGTGCCATGCCGTGCCATGCCGGTGCCATGCCGTGCCATGCCGGTGCCATGCCGTGCCATGCCGGTGCCATGCCGTGCCATGCCGGTGCCATGCCGTGCCACGCCGTGCCATGCCGGTGCCATGCCGTGCCATGCCGGTGCCATGCCGTGCCATGCCGGTGCCATGCCGGTGCCATGCCGTGCCATGCCGGTGCCATGCCGTGCCATGCCGTGCCATGCCGGTGCCATGCCGGTGCCATGCCGTGCCATGCCGTACCATGCCGGTGCCATGCCGTGCCATGCCGGTGCCATGCCGTGCCATGCCGGTGCCATGCCGTGCCATGCCGGTGCCATGCCGTGCCATGCCGTGCCATGCCGGTGCCATGCCGGTGCCATGCCGGTGCCATGCCGGTGCCATGCCGGTGCCATGCCGGTGCCATGCCATTCCATGTCATTCCATGCCATTCCATGCCATTCCATGCCATTCCATGCCATTCCATGCCATTCCATGCCATTCCATGCCATTCCATGCCATTCCATGCCATTCCATGCCATTCCATGCCATTCCATGCCATTCCATGCCATTCCATGCCATTCCATGCCATTCCATGCCATTCCATGCCATTCCATGCCATTCCATGCCATTCCATGCCATTCCATGCCATTCCATGCTATTCCATGCCATTCCATGCCATTCCATGCCATTCCATGCCATTCCATGCCATTCCATGCCATTCCATGCCATTCCATGCCATTCCATGCCATTCCATGCCATTCCATGCCATTCCATGCCATTCCATGCCATTCCATGCCATTCCATGCCATTCCATGCCATTCCATGCCATTCCATGCCATTCCATGCCATTCCATGCCATTCCATGCCATTCCATGCCATTCCATGCCATTCCATGCCATTCCATGCCATTCCATGCCATTCCATGCCATTCCATGCCATTCCATGCCATTCCATGCCATTCCATGCCATTCCATGCCATTCCATGCCATTCCATGCCATTCCATGCCATTCCATGCCATTCCATGCCATTCCATGCCATTCCATGCCATTCCATGCCATTCCATGCCATTCCATGCCATTCCATGCCATTCCATGCCATTCCATGCCATTCCATGCCATTCCATGCCATTCCATGCCATTCCATGCCATTCCATGCCATTCCATGCCATTCCATGCCATTCCATGCCATTCCATGCCATTCCATGCCATTCCATGCCATTCCATGCCATTCCATGCCATTCCATGCCATTCCATGCCATTCCATGCCATTCCATGCCATTCCATGCCATTCCATGCCATTCCATGCCATTCCATGCCATTCCATGCCATTCCATGCCATTCCATGCCATTCCATGCCATTCCATGCCATTCCATGCCATTCCATGCCATTCCATGCCATTCCATGCCATTCCATGCCATTCCATGCCATTCCATGCCATTCCATGCCATTCCATGCCATTCCATGCCATTCCATGCCATTCCATGCCATTCCATGCCATTCCATGCCATTCCATGCCATTCCATGCCATTCCATGCCATTCCATGCCATTCCATGCCATTCCATGCCATTCCATGCCATTCCATGCCATTCCATGCCATTCCATGCCATTCCATGCCATTCCATGCCATTCCATGCCATTCCATGCCATTCCATGCCATTCCATGCCATTCCATGCCATTCCATGCCATTCCATGCCATTCCATGCCATTCCATGCCATTCCATGCCATTCCATGCCATTCCATGCCATTCCATGCCGTGCCATGCCGTGCCATGCCGGTGCCATGCCGTGCCATGCCGGTGCCATGCCGTGCCATGCCGTGCCATGCCGTGCCATGTCGGTGCCATGCCGGTGCCATGCCGGTGCCATGCCGTGCCATGCCGGTGCCATGCCGTGCCATGCCGGTGCCATGCCGTGCCATGCCGGTGCCATGCCGGTGCCATGCCGTGCCATGCCGGTGCCATGCCGTGCCATGCCGGTGCCATGCCGGTGCCATGCCGTGCCATGCCGGTGCCATGCCGGTGCCATGCCGTGCCATGCCGGTGCCATGCCGTGCCATGCCGTACCGTGCCGGTGCCATGCCGTGCCATGCCGGTGCCATGCCGTGCCATGCCGGTGCCATGCCGTGCCATGCCGGTGCCATGCCGTGCCATGCCGTGCCATGCCGGTGCCATGCCGGTGCCATGCCGGTGCCATGCCGGTGCCATGCCGGTGCCATGCCATTCCATGCCATTCCATGCCATTCCATGCCATTCCATGCCATTCCATGCCATTCCATGCCATTCCATGCCATTCCATGCCATTCCATGCCATTCCATGCCATTCCATGCCATTCCATGCCATTCCATGCCATTCCATGCCATTCCATGCCATTCCATGCCATTCCATGCCATTCCATGCCATTCCATGCCATTCCATGCCATTCCATGCCATTCCATGCCATTCCATGCCATTCAATGCCGTGCCATGCCGGTGCCATGCCGTGCCATGCCGGTGCCATGCCGTGCCATGCCGTGCCATGCCGTGCCATGCCGGTGCCATGCCGTGCCATGCCGGTGCCATGCCGTGCCATGCCGGTGCCATGCCGTGCCATGCCGGTGCCATGCCGGTGCCATGCCGTGCCATGCCGGTGCCATGCCGTGCCATGCCGGTGCCATGCCGTGCCATGCCGGTGCCATGCCGTGCCATGCCGGTGCCATGCCGTGCCATGCCGGTGCCATGCCGTGCCATGCCGGTGCCATGCCGTGCCACGCCGTGCCATGCCGGTGCCATGCCGTGCCATGCCGGTGCCATGCCGTGCCATGCCGGTGCCATGCCGGTGCCATGCCGTGCCATGCCGGTGCCATGCCGTGCCATGCCGGTGCCATGCCGTGCCATGCCGGTGCCATGCCGGTGCCATGCCGTGCCATGCCGTACCATGCCGGTGCCATGCCGTGCCATGCCGGTGCCATGCCGTGCCATGCCGGTGCCATGCCGTGCCATGCCGGTGCCATGCCGTGCCATGCCGTGCCATGCCGGTGCCATGCCGGTGCCATGCCGGTGCCATGCCGGTGCCATGCCGGTGCCATGCCGGTGCCATGCCGGTGCCATGCCATTCCATGTCATTCCATGCCATTCCATGCCATTCCATGCCATTCCATGCCATTCCATGCCATTCCATGCCATTCCATGCCATTCCATGCCATTCCATGCCATTCCATGCCATTCCATGCCATTCCATGCCATTCCATGCCATTCCATGCCATTCCATGCCATTCCATGCCATTCCATGCTATTCCATGCCATTCCATGCTATTCCATGCCATTCCATGCCATTCCATGCCATTCCATGCCATTCCATGCCATTCCATGCCATTCCATGCCATTCCATGCCATTCCATGCCATTCCATGCCATTCCATGCCATTCCATGCCATTCCATGCCATTCCATGCCATTCCATGCCATTCCATGCCATTCCATGCCATTCCATGCCATTCCATGCCATTCCATGCCATTCCATGCCATTCCATGCCATTCCATGCCATTCCATGCCATTCCATGCCATTCCATGCCATTCCATGCCATTCCATGCCATTCCATGCCATTCCATGCCATTCCATGCCATTCCATGCCATTCCATGCCATTCCATGCCATTCCATGCCATTCCATGCCATTCCATGCCATTCCATGCCATTCCATGCCATTCCATGCCATTCCATGCCATTCCATGCCATTCCATGCCATTCCATGCCATTCCATGCCATTCCATGCCATTCCATGCCATTCCATGCCATTCCATGCCATTCCATGCCATTCCATGCCGTGCCATGCCGTGCCATGCCGTGCCATGCCGGTGCCATGCCGTGCCATGCCGGTGCCATGCCGTGCCATGCCGTGCCATGCCGTGCCATGCCGTGCCATGTCGGTGCCATGCCGGTGCCATGCCGGTGCCATGCCGTGCCATGCCGGTGCCATGCCGGTGCCATGCCGTGCCATGCCGGTGCCATGCCGTGCCATGTCATTCCATGCCATTCCATGCCATTCCATGCCATTCCATGCCATTCCATGCCATTCCATGCCATTCCATGCCATTCCATGCCATTCCATGCCATTCCATGCCATTCCATGCCATTCCATGCCATTCCATGCTATTCCATGCCATTCCATGCTATTCCATGCCATTCCATGCCATTCCATGCCATTCCATGCCATTCCATGCCATTCCATGCCATTCCATGCCATTCCATGCCATTCCATGCCATTCCATGCCATTCCATGCCATTCCATGCCATTCCATGCCATTCCATGCCATTCCATGCCATTCCATGCCATTCCATGCCATTCCATGCCATTCCATGCCATTCCATGCCATTCCATGCCATTCCATGCCATTCCATGCCATTCCATGCCATTCAATGCCGTGCCATGCCGTGCCATGCCGTGCCATGCGGTGCCATGCCATTCCATGCCATTCCATGCCATTCCATGCCATTCCATGCCATTCCATGCCATTCCATGCCATTCCATGCCATTCCATGCCATTCCATGCCATTCCATGCCATTCCATGCCGTGCCATGCCGGTGCCATGCCGTGCCATGCCGGTGCCATGCCGTGCCATGCCGGTGCCATGCCGTGCCATGCCGGTGCCATGCCGGTGCCATGCCGTGCCATGCCCGTGCCATGCCGTGCCATGCCGGTGCCATGCCGTGCCATGCCGGTGCCATGCCGTGCCATGCCGGTGCCATGCCGGTGCCATGCCGTGCCATGCCGGTGCCATGCCGTGCCATGCCGGTGCCATGCCGGTGCCATGCCGTGCCATGCCGGTGCCATGCCGTGCCATGCCGGTGCCATGCCGGTGCCATGCCATTCCATGCCATTCCATGCCATTCCATGCCATTCCATGCCATTCCATGCCATTCCATGCCATTCCATGCCATTCCATGCCATTCCATGCCATTCCATGCCATTCCATGCCATTCCATGCCATTCCATGCCATTCCATGCCATTCCATGCCATTCCATGCCATTCCATGCCATTCCATGCCATTCCATGCCATTCCATGCCATTCCCATGCCATTCCATGCCATTCCATGCCATTCCATGCCATTCCATGCCATTCCATGCCATTCAATGCCGTGCCATGCCGTGCCATGCCGTGCCATGCCGGTGCCATGCCGTGCCATGCCGGTGCCATGCCGTGCCATGCCGGTGCCATGCCGTGCCATGCCGTACCATGCCGGTGCCATGCCGTGCCATGCCGGTGCCATGCCGTGCCATGCCGGTGCCATGCCGTGCCATGCCGGTGCCATGCCGTGCCATGCCGTGCCATGCCGGTGCCATGCCATTCCATGTCATTCCATGCCATTCCATGCCATTCCATGCCATTCCATGCCATTCCATGCCATTCCATGCCATTCCATGCCATTCCATGCCATTCCATGCCATTCCATGCCATTCCATGCCATTCCATGCCATTCCATGCCATTCCATGCCATTCCATGCCATTCCATGCCATTCCATGCCATTCCATGCCATTCAATGCCGTGCCATGCCGTGCCATGCCGTGCCATGCGGTGCCATGCCATTCCATGCCATTCCATGCCATTCCATGCCATTCCATGCCATTCCATGCCATTCCATGCCATTCCATGCCATTCCATGCCATTCCATGCCATTCCATGCCGTGCCATGCCCGTGCCATGCCGTGCCATGCCCGTGCCATGCCGTGCCATGCCGGTGCCATGCCGTGCCATGCCGGTGCCATGCCGTGCCATGCCGGTGCCATGCCGTGCCATGCCGGTGCCATGCCGGTGCCATGCCGTGCCATGCCGGTGCCATGCCGTGCCATGCCGGTGCCATGCCGTGCCATGCCGGTGCCATGCCGTGCCATGCCGGTGCCATGCCGGTGCCATGCCATTCCATGCCATTCCATGCCATTCCATGCCATTCCATGCCATTCCATGCCATTCCATGCCATTCCATGCCATTCCATGCCATTCCATGCCATTCCATGCCATTCCATGCCATTCCATGCCATTCCATGCCATTCCATGCCATTCCATGCCATTCCATGCTATTCCATGCTATTCCATGCCATTCCATGCTATTCCATGCCATTCCATGCCATTCCATGCCATTCCATGCCATTCCATGCCATTCCATGCCATTCCATGCCATTCCATGCCATTCCATGCCATTCCATGCCATTCCATGCCATTCCATGCCATTCCATGCCATTCCATGCCATTCCATGCCATTCCATGCCATTCAATGCCGTGCCATGCCGTGCCATGCCGTGCCATGCGGTGCCATGCCATTCCATGCCATTCCATGCCATTCCATGCCATTCCATGCCATTCCATGCCATTCCATGCCATTCCATGCCATTCCATGCCATTCCATGCCATTCCATGCCGTGCCATGCCGGTGCCATGCCGTGCCATGCCGGTGCCATGCCGTGCCATGCCGGTGCCATGCCGTGCCATGCCGGTGCCATGCCGGTGCCATGCCGTGCCATGCCCGTGCCATGCCGTGCCATGCCGGTGCCATGCCGTGCCATGCCGGTGCCATGCCGTGCCATGCCGGTGCCATGCCGTGCCATGCCGGTGCCATGCCGGTGCCATGCCGTGCCATGCCGGTGCCATGCCGTGCCATGCCGGTGCCATGCCGTGCCATGCCGGTGCCATGCCGTGCCATGCCGGTGCCATGCCGGTGCCATGCCATTCCATGCCATTCCATGCCATTCCATGCCATTCCATGCCATTCCATGCCATTCCATGCCATTCCATGCCATTCCATGCCATTCCATGCCATTCCATGCCATTCCATGCCATTCCATGCCATTCCATGCCATTCCATGCCATTCCATGCCATTCCATGCCATTCCATGCCATTCAATGCCGTGCCATGCCGTGCCATGCCGTGCCATGCCGGTGCCATGCCGTGCCATGCCGGTGCCATGCCGTGCCATGCCGGTGCCATGCCGTGCCATGCCGTACCATGCCGGTGCCATGCCGTGCCATGCCGGTGCCATGCCGTGCCATGCCGGTGCCATGCCGTGCCATGCCGGTGCCATGCCGTGCCATGCCGTGCCATGCCGGTGCCATGCCATTCCATGTCATTCCATGCCATTCCATGCCATTCCATGCCATTCCATGCCATTCCATGCCATTCCATGCCATTCCATGCCATTCCATGCCATTCCATGCCATTCCATGCCATTCCATGCCATTCCATGCCATTCCATGCCATTCCATGCCATTCCATGCCATTCCATGCCATTCCATGCCATTCCATGCCATTCCATGCCATTCCATGCCATTCCATGCCATTCAATGCCGTGCCATGCCGTGCCATGCCGTGCCATGCGGTGCCATGCCATTCCATGCCATTCCATGCCATTCCATGCCATTCCATGCCATTCCATGCCATTCCATGCCATTCCATGCCATTCCATGCCATTCCATGCCATTCCATGCCATTCCATGCCGTGCCATGCCGGTGCCATGCCGTGCCATGCCGGTGCCATGCCGTGCCATGCCGGTGCCATGCCGTGCCATGCCGGTGCCATGCCGTGCCATGCCGGTGCCATGCCGGTGCCATGCCGTGCCATGCCCGTGCCATGCCGTGCCATGCCGGTGCCATGCCGTGCCATGCCGGTGCCATGCCGTGCCATGCCGGTGCCATGCCGTGCCATGCCGGTGCCATGCCGGTGCCATGCCGTGCCATGCCGGTGCCATGCCGTGCCATGCCGGTGCCATGCCGTGCCATGCCGGTGCCATGCCGTGCCATGCCGGTGCCATGCCGGTGCCATGCCATTCCATGCCATTCCATGCCATTCCATGCCATTCCATGCCATTCCATGCCATTCCATGCCATTCCATGCCATTCCATGCCATTCCATGCCATTCCATGCCATTCCATGCCATTCCATGCCATTCCATGCCATTCCATGCCATTCCATGCCATTCCATGCCATTCAATGCCGTGCCATGCCGTGCCATGCCGTGCCATGCCGGTGCCATGCCGTGCCATGCCGGTGCCATGCCGTGCCATGCCGGTGCCATGCCGTGCCATGCCGTACCATGCCGGTGCCATGCCGTGCCATGCCGGTGCCATGCCGTGCCATGCCGGTGCCATGCCGTGCCATGCCGGTGCCATGCCGTGCCATGCCGTGCCATGCCGGTGCCATGCCGGTGCCATGCCATTCCATGTCATTCCATGCCATTCCATGCCATTCCATGCCATTCCATGCCATTCCATGCCATTCCATGCCATTCCATGCCATTCCATGCCATTCCATGCCATTCCATGCCATTCCATGCCATTCCATGCCATTCCATGCCATTCCATGCCATTCCATGCCATTCCATGCCATTCCATGCCATTCCATGCCATTCCATGCCATTCCATGCCATTCCATGCCATTCCATGCCATTCCATGCCATTCCATGCCATTCCATGCCATTCCATGCCATTCCATGCCATTCCATGCCGTGCCATGCCGTGCCATGCCGTGCCATGCCGGTGCCATGCCGTGCCATGCCGGTGCCATGCCGTGCCATGCCGTGCCATGCCGTGCCATGTCGGTGCCATGCCGGTGCCATGCCGGTGCCATGCCGTGCCATGCCGGTGCCATGCCGTGCCATGCCGGTGCCATGCCGTGCCATGCCGGTGCCATGCCGGTGCCATGCCGTGCCATGCCGGTGCCATGCCGTGCCATGCCGGTGCCATGCCGGTGCCATGCCGTGCCATGCCGGTGCCATGCCGTGCCATGCCGGTGCCATGCCGTGCCATGCCGTACCATGCCGGTGCCATGCCGTGCCATGCCGGTGCCATGCCGTGCCATGCCGGTGCCATGCCGTGCCATGCCGGTGCCATGCCGTGCCATGCCGTGCCATGCCGGTGCCATGCCGGTGCCATGCCGGTGCCATGCCGGTGCCATGCCATTCCATGCCATTCCATGCCATTCCATGCCATTCCATGCCATTCCATGCCATTCCATGCCATTCCATGCCATTCCATGCCATTCCATGCCATTCCATGCCATTCCATGCCATTCCATGCCATTCCATGCCATTCCATGCCATTCCATGCCATTCCATGCCATTCCATGCCATTCCATGCCATTCCATGCCATTCCATGCCATTCCATGCCATTCCATGCCATTCCATGCCATTCCATGCCATTCCATGCCATTCCATGCCATTCCATGCCATTCCATGCCATTCCATGCCATTCCATGCCATTCCATGCCATTCCATGCCATTCCATGCCATTCCATGCCATTCCATGCCATTCCATGCCATTCCATGCCATTCCATGCCATTCCATGCCATTCCATGCCATTCCATGCCATTCCATGCCATTCAATGCCGTGCCATGCCGGTGCCATGCCGTGCCATGCCGGTGCCATGCCGTGCCATGCCGTGCCATGCCGTGCCATGCCGGTGCCATGCCGTGCCATGCCGGTGCCATGCCGTGCCATGCCGGTGCCATGCCGTGCCATGCCGGTGCCATGCCGGTGCCATGCCGTGCCATGCCGGTGCCATGCCGTGCCATGCCGGTGCCATGCCGTGCCATGCCGGTGCCATGCCGTGCCATGCCGGTGCCATGCCGTGCCATGCCGGTGCCATGCCGTGCCATGCCGGTGCCATGCCGGTGCCATGCCGTGCCATGCCGGTGCCATGCCGTGCCATGCCGTGCCATGCCGGTGCCATGCCGGTGCCATGCCGTGCCATGCCGTACCATGCCGGTGCCATGCCGTGCCATGCCGGTGCCATGCCGTGCCATGCCGGTGCCATGCCGTGCCATGCCGGTGCCATGCCGTGCCATGCCGTGCCATGCCGGTGCCATGCCGGTGCCATGCCGGTGCCATGCCGGTGCCATGCCGGTGCCATGCCGGTGCCATGCCGTGCCATGCCGGTGCCATGCCGTGCCATGCCGGTGCCATGCCGTGCCATGCCGTACCATGCCGGTGCCATGCCGTGCCATGCCGGTGCCATGCCATTCCATGCCATTCCATGCCATTCCATGCCATTCCATGCCATTCCATGCCATTCCATGCCATTCCATGCCATTCCATGCCATTCCATGCCATTCCATGCCATTCCATGCCATTCCATGCCATTCCATGCCATTCCATGCCATTCCATGCCATTCCATGCCATTCCATGCCATTCCATGCCATTCCATGCCATTCCATGCCATTCCATGCCATTCCATGCCATTCCATGCCATTCCATGCCATTCCATGCCATTCCATGCCATTCCATGCCATTCCATGCCATTCCATGCCATTCCATGCCATTCCATGCCATTCCATGCCATTCCATGCCATTCCATGCCATTCCATGCCATTCCATGCCATTCCATGCCATTCCATGCCATTCCATGCCATTCCATGCCATTCCATGCCATTCCATGCCATTCCATGCCATTCCATGCCGTGCCATGCCGTGCCATGCCGTGCCATGCCGGTGCCATGCCGTGCCATGCCGGTGCCATGCCGTGCCATGCCGTGCCATGCCGTGCCATGCCGTGCCATGCCGTGCCATGCCGGTGCCATGCCGTGCCATGCCGGTGCCATGCCGTGCCATGCCGGTGCCATGCCGTGCCATGCCGGTGCCATGCCGTGCCATGCCGGTGCCATGCCGGTGCCATGCCGTGCCATGCCGGTGCCATGCCGTGCCATGCCGGTGCCATGCCGGTGCCATGCCGTGCCATGCCGGTGCCATGCCGTGCCATGCCGGTGCCATGCCGTGCCATGCCGGTGCCATGCCGTGCCATGCCGTACCATGCCGGTGCCATGCCGTGCCATGCCGGTGCCATGCCGTGCCATGCCGGTGCCATGCCGTGCCATGCCGGTGCCATGCCGTGCCATGCCGTGCCATGCCGGTGCCATGCCGGTGCCATGCCGGTGCCATGCCATTCCATGCCATTCCATGCCATTCCATGCCATTCCATGCCATTCCATGCCATTCCATGCCATTCCATGCCATTCCATGCCATTCCATGCCATTCCATGCCATTCCATGCCATTCAATGCCGTGCCATGCCGGTGCCATGCCGTGCCATGCCGGTGCCATGCCGTGCCATGCCGTGCCATGCCGTGCCATGCCGGTGCCATGCCGTGCCATGCCGGTGCCATGCCGTGCCATGCCGGTGCCATGCCGTGCCATGCCGGTGCCATGCCGGTGCCATGCCGTGCCATGCCGGTGCCATGCCGTGCCATGCCGGTGCCATGCCGTGCCATGCCGGTGCCATGCCGTGCCATGCCGGTGCCATGCCGTGCCATGCCGGTGCCATGCCGTGCCATGCCGGTGCCATGCCGTGCCATGCCGGTGCCATGCCGTGCCACGCCGTGCCATGCCGGTGCCATGCCGTGCCATGCCGGTGCCATGCCGTGCCATGCCGGTGCCATGCCGGTGCCATGCCGTGCCATGCCGGTGCCATGCCGGTGCCATGCCGTGCCATGCCGGTGCCATGCCGTGCCATGCCGGTGCCATGCCGGTGCCATGCCGTGCCATGCCGTACCATGCCGGTGCCATGCCGTGCCATGCCGGTGCCATGCCGTGCCATGCCGGTGCCATGCCGTGCCATGCCGGTGCCATGCCGTGCCATGCCGTGCCATGCCGGTGCCATGCCATTCCATGCCATTCCATGCCATTCCATGCCATTCCATGCCATTCCATGCCATTCCATGCCATTCCATGCCATTCCATGCCATTCCATGCCATTCCATGCTATTCCATGCCATTCCATGCTATTCCATGCCATTCCATGCCATTCCATGCCATTCCATGCCATTCCATGCCATTCCATGCCATTCCATGCCATTCCATGCCATTCCATGCCATTCCATGCCATTCCATGCCATTCCATGCCATTCCATGCCATTCCATGCCATTCCATGCCATTCCATGCCATTCCATGCCATTCCATGCCATTCCATGCCATTCCATGCCATTCCATGCCATTCCATGCCATTCCATGCCATTCCATGCCATTCCATGCCATTCCATGCCATTCCATGCCATTCCATGCATTCCATGCCATTCCATGCAATTCCATGCCATTCCATGCCATTCCATGCCATTCCTTGCCATTCCATGCCATTCCATGCCATTCCATGCCATTCCATGCCATTCCATGCCATTCCATGCCATTCCATGCCATTCCATGCCATTCCATGCCATTCCATGCCATTTCCATGCCATTCCATGCCATTCCATGCCATTCCATGCCATTCCATGCCATTCCATGCCATTCCATGCCATTCCATGCCATTCCATGCCATTCCATGCCATTCCATGCCATTCCATGCCATTCCATGCCATTCCATGCCATTCCATGCCATTCCATGCCATTCATGCCATTCCATGCCATTCCATGCCATTCCATGCCATTCATGCCATTCATGCCATTCCATGCCATTCCATGCCATTCCATGCCGTGCCATGCCGTGCCATGCCGTGCCATGCCGGTGCCATGCCGTGCCATGCCGGTGCCATGCCGTGCCATGCCGTGCCATGCCGTGCCATGCCGTGCCATGTCGGTGCCATGCCGGTGCCATGCCGGTGCCATGCCGTGCCATGCCGGTGCCATGCCGTGCCATGCCGGTGCCATGCCGTGCCATGCCGGTGCCATGCCGGTGCCATGCCGTGCCATGCCGGTGCCATGCCGTGCCATGCCGGTGCCATGCCGGTGCCATGCCGTGCCATGCCGGTGCCATGCCGTGCCATGCCGGTGCCATGCCGTGCCATGCCGTACCATGCCGGTGCATGCCGTGCCATGCCGTGGGCCATGCGTGCCATGCCGGTGCCATGCCGTGCCATGCCGGTGCCATGCCGTGCCATGCCGTGCCATGCCGGTGCCATGCCGGTGCCATGCCGGTGCCATGCCGGTGCCATGCCGGTGCCATGCCGGTGCCATGCCGGTGCCATGCCATTCCATGCCATTCCATGCCATCCATGCCATTCCATGCCATTCCATGCCATTCCATGCCATTCCATGCCATTCCATGCCATTCCATGCCATTCCATGCCATTCCATGCCATTCCATGCCATTCCATGCCATTCCATGCCATTCCATGCCATTCCATGCCATTCCATGCCATTCCATGCCATTCCATGCCATTCCATGCCATTCCATGCCATTCATGCATTCATGCCATTCCTTGCCATTCCATGCCATTCCATGCCATTCCCATGCCATTCCAAGCCATTCCATGCCATTCCATGCCATTCCATGCCATTCCATGCCATTCCATGCCATTCAATGCCGTGCCATGCCGGTGCCATGCCGTGCCATGCCGGTGCCATGCCGTGCCATGCCGTGCCATGCCGTGCCAATGCCGTGCATGCCGGTGCCATGCCGTGCCATGCCGGTGCCATGCCGTGCCATGCCGGTGCCATGCCGTGCCATTCCGGTGCCATGCCGGTGCCATGCCGTGCCATGCCGGTGCCATGCCGTGCCATGCCCGGTGCATGCCGTGCCATTCGGTGCCATGCCGTGCCATGCCGGTGCCATGCCGTGCCATGCCGGTGCCATGGCCGTGCCATGCCGGTGCCATGCCGTGCACGCCGTGCCATGCCGGTGCCATGCCGTGCCATGCCGGTGCCATGCCCGTGCCATGCCCGGTGCCATGCCGGTGCCATGCCGTGCCATGCCGGTGCCATGCCGTGCCATGCCGTGCCATGCCGGTGCCATGCCGGTGCCATGCCGGTGCCATGCCGTGCCATGCCGTACCATTGCCGGTGCCATGCCGTGCCATGCCGGTGCCATGCCGTGCCATGCCGGTGCCATGCCGTGCCATGCCGGTGCATGCCGTGCCATGCCGTGCCATGCCGGTGCCATGCCGGTGCCATGCCGGTGCCATGCCGGTGCCATGCCGGTGCCA